>LTAE01002471.1:0-43740 GCA_001647135.1 Pontederia paniculata | reverse complement strand
TGGCGCGTCCACGGACGGGGAGCGCGATCGTCGCGCCCTCTCACGCGAATCCGCGTTCGCGTCACGGCCGTGATCCGTGTGATCACGGTCCGTCCGTCACGGTCGTGATCTCTGCGATCACGACCTCCCTTGGCCATCACGAATCATGATCACCTTGATCACGGCCCACTGTGATCATCACGGCCGTGATGACTGGTCACGGGTCGTGATGTACTATCACGGCTCGTGATCACCTATCACGGCCCGTGACCAAACTGGTCACGGCCCTGACCATGCTGGTCACCTTACAACACTTGTTAACAAGGAAAAAAAAAGAAAGACAACACTCTATCATCTCTTAGAATCTTTTTTTTATTAGTCTCTTAACCTTTTCTTATTAAATAATATTTCTGACATGAGTTCGATCTTCAATTTATTTTTAAGTGTTTGCATGCATATACTTGTAAGTGATTATTCCTTTTTTGTTAGTTTGTCATTTATGTATACAAAAGACCTTGAAGCACTTTTAATTCAATCAGACTTAGCATTTTTCCCATGCTTATTATTATTTTCCTAGGAGTCATTACATAAAAGTCAATCTTTTTTATTTTAAAAAAATATTTAATGTTTCATTAATTTCAAAAATATTTGCATATTTAAGCTTCAAAAAAATTTTGTCCTTTGTCCAAGGTTTCTGTTGCCCTCCCCTTGATGACCACCGGAGGTAAAACTTATTCACAATCTATAGATGTTTTTTTATTGTTCACCTGTAATTCTCTACCGTTGAGTTATATCCCTTCCCGGTCTTGTCGAGAAATAGAACTAACTAATCCTAAGGCAAAGAAAATGGTTGAAAAACTCAAGGCCACTATTCATGAATAACTTGGAGTCGGACTTTCTTTTCGCACTATAAGCATAATAAAATAATGGGAGAAATTAGATTCAATTGTCAACTGCTCCTATCGGAGATAGGATTGACTGCGGATTCGAGTCATAACACATGGTTTCCTAAAATTCGTACGATTTTCCCTATCTAAATCGAGTAGATTTTACATGAAGAAGATTTTGTTCAGCATGTTCTATATCGATACTTGTAGGAGAAGAACCCGACTCGGTATTGTTAAAAAAAGAGGAAAAGCAGAAGAACACGACAATAATTCACTTGTCTCTTTTAAGCAAATTTGCCAAAAGAAGTCATATATTGAGGTTCCGACTCCTGCTTATTGCAAAACCGAACGCCAAAATTTAGAGTCATGTGACCACAGGTTCTGCCTCCGATTCTATCAAACATCACATCGTTTGACAAAATCAGATGAAACTTGATCAAATTCCACTTGCCAAACATGCTCATTATGTTTGTTTGGCTATCAACAAATGGCATGATGAGGTGAGGAAGGATGAAAGAGCGAGAAATTAGAGAGCATAATAAATTACTTGGATTTGGACAAGAATATAAAAAGGGAACACGACAATCATTCACTTGTCTCTTTTAAACAAATTTGTCAAAAAAATGTCATATACTATTCTTCCACCAGTTGCCCATGGAGAGATGTCTTCTTTCAAATTCCTTACTAAGTCTTCCGTCTCCCAAAACACTTTCCCTTATAAACCCACAATCCAAATATGCCCCTTTGCAATAACCCAAATAAAATGGAAAGAAAATTAAAGGACCCATTGTCCCACTTACACTAAAACCCAATTGGAACCCTAAAACCCCACTAAAGCCGACTATTTAAACTCTAAAGCCGATCACCACCCATCGTTTCTTCCTCTCTTCTCTCTCTTAGCCTCATCTCTTCCCCTCCGATAGTTAGGGTTTAAACTTCAAGTCTTCCATAGTGATGTCATTTTGAGAGGGAAGGGGACTAGAAGGGCACGAAAAAGAAGACCTAAAGGCTTCTAGTCGTTGAAGAAATAGAAGGGGGAATGATAAAAAAGTAAGGAAAAAAATATTTTAGGTCTACAACTATAAGGTATGTAGATGGATCTATTTCTCCTTCTAATTCATAACTTTGGCATTATTTCATGTGTTGATTCAATGGTGCTTCATCAAGGGATCATAGATTTTGCACATGAAGCATGGAGAATGACAATTGATTGATTAATTGTGCTTGTGTGTGTGTGTGTGTGTTGGATTAGATATGAGATTGATTAACTTGTTCATATTATAACTATGGCATAGTTAAATTGAAAAGATTATAATACGAAAAATCTAAGAGTTATGTTAGACTTGGAAGTTCAAATGTAAATTGCTATATTATTATGCTTATAATGAACCTGGAAACCTAAGATTTTAAATGATTAAATGGAAAATTAGGGTGTAGCCAAAACTTAAGGTTCATTGCTAGAATTGTATGCACACATGTACTTATCATCCTTATATTAACATCTTAATGTCTCTTACGATCATGGGAACCTAAGGTTTATAATTTCTAGATAGAACATTGAGATTTAAGAAAAACCTAAAGGTTATGGATAGAATTGCATGTACACATGTCGTGTTGCCTAATTAGCGTTCTTACGTTGAAACCCTAATGCTGATTATTAACTCTAAAATTTAAGATTGATAAATTGTTAGATGAAATACTAGAATATGATTATAACCTAACGTTATTGCTAGAAATGCATGTACATGCATAATAAAATGTGTGATAATTAACATGTGGAAGTAAACCCTAGAGTTATAGTAGAAAATATACAAATTAAGGTACTAGGGCAACGATATGTAAGAACATCTCACAACTGTGAATTGACCCTCATGCCCATGAAGGCAACTTCATAAGGCGTGAAGTTGAGAGAGGAATTAAAGTTCCTTTTGTAGCGGCTATGAACTAGTGTTCACGCCCGTGAACATCGAGAGTTCACACCTGTGAAGGAGATTTCATGGGCCCAGATGACTAGAGTTGGAAAATAACACCCCTTTGTAGAAGATGTGAAAAGCATTTCATGCCTGTGGACCTTGTGAGTTCACAACTGTGGAGGCGACCTCATGGATCATGAAGTCGAAGAGAGAAAAATCATCCCTCTGTAGCGATCGTGAAATCCATTTCACACCCGTGAAACGTTGAGTTCACGCTCGTGAAGACCCATTTCACGGGCCATGAACAACACTTATGGCATTATGTTTATCTATAGATGTTGAATATTTGATGCTCTCTTTTCTTATTGAATTGTATTGTTTATTTTGTAAATTGCATCTTGTGATTTTATCTTCAAGAACTTTAGTTGATTATTACAAACAAATTAGCATTTATATTCACATAATGAAACCCTTGCTTGGTGATTGAACTCTACATAGAAATCGAATTGATGCTTAGTCGTAAATAGGATTAAATCGTTTGATTGAAATTGACTCGAAGAAACTTGGCTCCATCGTGCATTGTCGAATAGATTATTTGTATATTGATTGATTAATCCTAGATGTGGAGAGTGGCTACTCCTCAGAGGAACCACATAGGTGCATATGATTACTTGGTCTAGTTAGCCCATAGCCGATGTACATGCCAACTTCGAAGCACCATGGATAATAACCTCACAACTTAATTGATGATTGAAGTATATTGAACAATTTAACATGTGTTAAAAGATAAGAATCAAATTGGGTGCATGAGCTAATTGAATTAAATAGAATTGAGCATTAATATGATATGATGTTATTGATGTTTATGCCTATATAATATATTGATATTGAAATTGATAAAATTGAATCAAAGTGCTAATTGGTCAATTATATGTAATAATGTTATTGATATTGAATGAAAATGGATATTGATCAGATTTAAATTGAATATTAATCATTAATTGAATTTTATGAAATTATTGTTACATTGATAATTATGTGTTTGTCATATCGTCCCTCGCGGAACAGTGTCGTACTTTACATACTTTAATTCGGAAGATTCTCTTATGTACTTTGGATCCGTACAAATGATTCAGAATGATAGTTGGTAGGCGGTGTTGTTCATGGCGGATGGTTGCACATGTTAGGTCTCATTGAGTCTTTTATCTTATACTTATGTCATCGAGTCTTAGTGTAGAGATTATGTTAGCCTTCGGGTTTATGGTATGAGTCTTATGTTTGACTATTGATGTATTATGTGACCTCTACACGAGAATCACTATGGATTATTAGTGTATCTAAGATATTGAGTCCATTATGTAAATAGTAGTTTTCGTTGCGAGATTATCTCTTTAAATTGTCATATGCTCAAATGTTTATCGCTCCCGTTGTTAGATAAGAATTGTATATGAATATTAAGTTTTCGCCGCATAAATATATGATATGTAATTGTCATAGTGTATCGAAACATGCACACGTAGCGCACCCGAGTCTCTCACTCTAGTAGAATATTAGGGTGGCAGAGTTGGAGCATTATAATTTAGGCATCATAGCTTAACTTGATTTTTAATTTTCTTATGGTCTATATTGTCTAAGTCTAAGGTTATTATAAAAATGGAAACAAGGTATACAATTTGTTTATTTCTTTGCTTGTTGTTTACTTCTTTTAGAAAAAAAATTCATGCTCCGCTTTCGGATTGGCAGCAAGTTGACCTTGGATAATATAAGATATATAAATTATAAGCAAATATGTCTCACCATAAATTTTTTTAAGAAATCAAAATACTCAAATATAATGATTTTATAAGAAAAATATTATTGCCTTCTTCTTGATAATGTTAATTAGAAAAAAAAAGATGACCTTGAAACAAATCAATGATTAGGTTAACATTCGATTGATTCAAGTTCCAATTTTCTCTATTTTGTTTTTTCATATATTTCTTTCAAAATTTTGGAAAACATGAACAACAACATGAAGATGGATAATTAAATTGAGTTAAAGTATATTTAAAAGATATATCTTTTGGCAGCATGAATTCTACTCAAAGATCAGAAAACATGAATATTTTATTTGATGGCTTTGTGAATGCAAGAACATATTTTTCTAATTTTGTACATAGTCTCATCAAGCCACTAAAACTTGTCGTGAGGCTAAAGAACGCGAAGATTTTAAAATTTTAATAGTAAGTCAATCATAATTTCAAGAAATCCATTAGAGAGACATGTGGGAAAAATATATAGATAAAGTGTTTAATTTTTTTCAAGATGAATTTAGAAGCATTGTTGATTACGTTAAACCTAATTTCAGAAGATATCTACATGGTGGCATATTCATTGCACATAACTTGAACGAATGCTAGGAAAAAGACCATTGTTGAGTATATTATAAGCCCACGTATATCGATCTAAAGTTCCCGTAAAATGTTTGTGCATGATGGTATCTTTTCATCTCATCTTGTATTTTCTGAGTTTTTAAAGTTGTTGCGCATTTACTTGAATAACACATACTTCATTGTTGGACAATGGATGTTCGATATTTAAAGACGCATGATGTCAATGATAATGTGTCAAGGAGAAAGGGAGCCTACTTAGCAATTTTTCTAAGTAGGCTCCTTAGCGGTGATTCACATCGTCAAATTCGAATCTGACGGTATGAGATCAAATCTTTAAAAAAATATTTTGAATTTTTATATTTGATCTCAAACCGTCAGATTCGAATTTGACGATGTGAATCACCGCTAAGGAGCCTACTTAGCAAAATTGCTAAGTAGGCTCCCCAACCTCATGTGTCAATTTCACAAGCTATTCAATTTTTTGACATGGAAAAATGGTTCTACACCACTAATATCTATATAGCCATTCAATTGGGTGTATGTTCACCACATCTAGCAATGCAGATTGTCAAAGATTTAATTGCTAAGTTATCTAGTGTTAAGATTATTGAATCATTACCAAATGATGTTCCAATAGTTCCAAATTCAATATTGTTAGAATTGGATATGGTTACTAGTGGTCCAACTCATGTTAGAGAAAAGGAAAAACCAAAGAAGATCCAAAGATTAAAATCTAGCATTAAGATTTTGACTTCACATAATGAAATCAAGAGTATGCAAAAAGAAAAGAAAGGCATAATGCACGTGGTTGTGCATTAACCAATATAAAAACAAATTTCTATTATATTTTTTTTAATAAATTTAGGTTAGCATAATACAAATGATTAACTAGTCATATTTTGATTATTTACAAATCCCCAAGCTACAAACGCGCAAATTACTAATTTGCAAGATGATCTCAATTGTTGGTTTGTGTGTTCCTATTTTCTTATTTCTCAAAAAATTATTTAATATTTTACTTATTATTTTCAATCTCTTCTCCAGAGTTGGATCAGAGAGGTGTGATACTTGAACTTATGAGGAATTGTCAAAAGAGGAACAACAAATATTTGAGTTATTGGATTTGTAACGAGAGATCATAATCATTTTTTATCAATAAATAATCTATTTGGTTGTAAATATTTAAGGTTTAATTAGTTTGTCTCTCAAATGTACACATCAATTTTTTTTACAGGATATGTGAAAAGGATTATATGCATTTTGCAATGGTGAACTATATATTTGATTGCAAATAGTTGAGTTTTAACTTAGCCCATTCAAAAATATACATCAAATTTGTATATCTACCTGTGAGTTAAATTTCAATCTTCTAGGTTCTTTTATGTGAGCTGATTATTTTATATAAAAATTAGAACATTAGTTAATTTGTTTGCTTCTTATTCTCACCAATCACCATGCAATACAGTTATTGAACACAATGTGATATTAGTTAAAAAAGTTCACATGGAAGAACAAGTCCACGAACTTTTGTTGGATTAACATTTGTCCATAAAATTGATACAAACAAAAGTTACAACTTAATTTGATGTCAAAAGGAACAAAAACTTAATTTGCTATACTCAGATGCATAGCAGTTCTCCCACTTCGATGTTGTGATACTCCATATAAGCATATTTTTAATATTTCGAAAGACACTCCAAAAAATTTAATGTCACTCCAAAAAATTTAATGTCATAAAATTTCAGTGAACAAATATTTTTCATATAAATAGCTTAAAGTGGATAAAATAGATAAAGATTTTCAGTGAAAAATTTCAAAGCCTTATTTTTTTCAGAACTAATAAATAAATCTTTAACATTCTTAATCTTAATTACATGAAAAGAAGTATCGCCTGAGTTTATTTCCTTCCTCTCTCAGATATTGGGACAAAAATAAAGATTTTTTTCTCTTAAATAATCAATAAAAACCACAGAATTTATTTTGGGCCTAAGTCAAGTTGGACTTCATTTTAATTATGAGACCTCATTCCTATTTCAGTCCTTAACCAATGAAAATATCATCTTATATGGGCCAAAATTTTGGAGCCAAAATTATCTTCTTATATTAACATATAAGATATACAGCTAGACATCAAATAATATGGGTGTTCACCAGGTCGGATCGACCGGTGAAATCGGTCACCCGAACCGACCCAAACTGAATTGGGTCGGTTCGGTTTCTTAGTCGAGTCGGCCCCGACCCGACCCGACTTTGAACGGGTCAGGTACGGATTGAAAAATTCTAACCCGAATCAACCCGACCCAACCCGATGACCCGATTTTTTTATTTTTTTAAACTAAATTAATTTTAATTTAATTTACAGAATTAATTTAATTTAAAATTTAAAATATATCATAATAAAATATTTTAAAAAGCTTTTTTTATGTTGTAAAATGAATATTAGATATAATGATTCATACTAAATATTAATAAAATAAAATAAAATGAATAAATAAATAAATAATGTAAAAAGAAAATAAAAAAAGTTGATCGGGTGATCCGTCGACCCGACCCAATCCAACCCGACTTTGGACGGATCGGGTTGGATCAGATTTGCATGCCAAAAATGGTACGACCCGATCCAAACCGACATGACCAAAGTTGGTCGGGTCGGGTTCAACCCGATTCGTGAACACCCTATCAAATAAGCATGCAAATCAAAAACATATATTTAATAAGAAAAACCACTATGACTATTTAAGTTAACGGAACAGATCTTGTGATTCGTTGATGTAATCTAAGGCTACAATTAATGACTAACAAAAGTTCATCGGCTATAAGATGAAACTAAGTCTCAGGAAAATAGAGGAAGCAGTAAAGGAAAAAAAAGAGTAATGAAGAGACGTATAAACATTATTTTATTTTATTTTTTAAAAATTAATTTTGTTTATATTTCTAATCAATTAAAAATAAATTAAAATGGAACTATTTCAATTTTGAAAATATCGATTACATCATTGAGATTGAAAATTTGGACTTGTTCTACAACTTACTAAAATTCTATTTGGTCGAGTTCGACTCCATCAACGCTTCGAGAATGGAATCTTTGGACCACCAGATGAACATTCTAATTGAAATTGCGACACGTGAACATTTATCTCCGAGCAAAATCAAGTCAAGTGCAAAGTTAGTTGTATGAAAACTAGTTCCGAGTTTAATTATAAAAAAAATATTTTAATTAAAATTTATCTTCGTCGTATTTATTTAAATATTAAATTAATTAGATACTTGAATTGTTCACAAATTCGATTTGACTCGATTCGATTTCAAATTCGATCTAACCCGATTGATTTTGTTCGGATTGAGTTGAGTCAAATTGATGACAAATTAGTCATCGAATACGATTCAAACTAATCGTTAATGAGTCGAATTAGATCGGATTGGATCGTCGATTTACTCAATTAAATTTTTTCATATAGTTTTCATTTTTTTTATAATATTTAACATTAATTATGTTTTTAAAAAAAGAAAGAAACATATTATGTCAAAGATTTTTAATATTTTTAAAGTATATAAATATAAAATTTTGATATACTTTAAATTTAAAATAATATAATTTATTTTATTAAGAATAAAAATTTAAATTTAATAAAAAAATATATAAAAATTGAATTATCGAATTTGGTCGAATTGATCGGATTCGAGAAATTAAAATTCGTATCCAATTCATTAGTGATGTGATTGAATTGATTCAGATTTGATCCGACCAACCAGTTGATCTGAGATTTTAACGCTTTGAGTTATTAAAATAAAAAAAAATCAAATCGCCTGTGCAGCCATAAGTCAGTAGTCAAGAAAGGCGTCTTAAAGGGTGCTGGTTTTTTTCTATTAGGAATTAATAAATTATTGTAACTAACAGTGACGTGTAGTTGTTTTCTTGCGCTCCAAGTCGAGAGAGCAGTCTCCTCCTCCCATGTTCTTGGTTGGTTGGCGCTTCCCCCTGTCATTTAATTCTCTTCCTGTTATTATTATAACAACAGAACACAAAATTTTGATCAAATCCTTCCTTGTATAGATTCATTCGATTGCATGAGTTTTGTCGATTATGGCGCGATTTCTTTCCAGGTTTGAGAACAATCCTTTTGCTCCTCACTCTCACTCTCTTCTCTTCAGCTAATTTATAATACCTTCTTTTGTTGTGTTGTTTTCGCTCTGTAAGTAATTATTGCTTCTGTTTTTTTTCTGATTTTAATCTTAGTTTCGTAAGTGCGATCTCGCGGAGTTCTTGGATGCGGTAGAGCTAAAATTTTCAGCTTTCTTTTCTTATGATTCTTGGGATGCTTCTTGTGTGTCAGTAACTTAATGTTGAATCATATGAGGTTGTTTGCTGAATTATCTAATTGTCTCTTCTGCTAATTTTTTGTAGCCGCTGTTATTGCTTCCCTTTCCTGATTTATATTTTTTTGTTCGTTAAATGTTGGTAATTGTGATCTCCGGCGTTCTTGGATGTGGCTATTTTCTTGTTTGATGAATCTTTGGTTGCTTGTTTTGTGTCAGTAATTTAATGTTGTATCAGACAAATGTTTGCTGAATTGTGTCTTCTTCTGGCTTCTACGTCTTGCTAGTAATTTAACTGTAACTCGTACGCGCTATATTGATATGGCTTTTTTTAACTCAATTGGAGTATTACTTCTGTTGTGTTCTGAAGTTTGCTAACTTTTCAAGGGAAAATGCTTTGTGAATGAAATTTGCCTTATGTGCTTTGCCCTTCCATCCAAAATACATATGAGTGGAGATCCTCTCTTCATCTCTACTATTTGTATTCGTTGTTTGGAAAAATGCATATGTACCGAAGTGGTTGTGACATTGCTCATTGCTCTTTATTTCATTCATTTCTGCAGCAACTTATCAAAATGCTAGCAAGTGCTGATTGTTGAAGTCTTATTTGAGTCCTTCAGTATTGGCACTTGAACTTTAAGAGCTGCGGAAGGCGTGGATAAAAGTTTAAATTTTGATACTGATATACAATGGCATGGTTTAAGATTGGACGAAATGCATTGAAGCAATCAATTGCTGTTGATTCTCTGGCAACAGCAGCCTCTGCATATCACACAGGCCACATGGGGATGCTCAGTAAGTTTTCTGGCGGAAGTTGTTATTCCCGAATTCGCACAATGATGACAATTGGCAATGGTAAAGGCTTTTCTGAAGTCGAAAATATAGCCAGATTGAAGGCTGAAAGATGGGGAATCAGCTTTGGTCATCAACGATTTAATCATTCAGCTACTGTTCAAACTGATTCATCTGCGGATGCTGACAATGAAAAGATGCCTGGATTGGAACCTACAAGACCTGGTGAGAAGCCTAGAGTGGTTGTTCTTGGTACAGGATGGGCTGCCTGCCGGTTTCTCAAAGGACTAGACACAAGTATATATGATATTGTGTGTATATCACCTAGGAACCACATGGTTTTTACTCCTTTGCTTGCATCTACATGTGTTGGAACACTTGAGTTCCGTTCAGTTGCTGAACCAGTCAGTCAGATCCAGCCTGCTTTAGCTGGAGCACCAAATTCTTATTTTTATTTGGCTTCTTGCACAAGAATCAACACAGAAAAACATGAGGTAAGTTCCTTGACACATTCAATATTTCTCCTTCAGTTATATACATATATTGCTTTCAGAGAATTGATTCGTACATCTATTTATGCCCTTTTTGCAATTAATTTTGTCCCTCCAAAATGCCTCACCATTACTAGTTACTTTTGAATACAAATTTTCATCCAAGGCTTGTATAAGAACTTATCATGTCAGTTCTCCTCTTTATTATGTACATGTTCAGTATGATAAGATTGATTGATTTTGTGCCATCAATTCTGTCTCTTCCAGGTATACTGCAAGTCTGTTCCAAGTGAGGCTCTACCTTCTGATCCATATCCTTTCAAAGTTGCATATGACAAGCTCGTTATTGCGACTGGTGCACAGCCTTTGACCTTTAACATCAAAGGAGTAAAAGAACATGCTGTTTTTCTCCGTGAAGTATATCATGCTCAAGAAATACGAAAGAAGCTTCTCTCCAACCTGATGCTCTCTGAAAATCCTGGTTAGATTATGTACATTATATTGTTAGCATTTGAAACATTCTGTTATTAACTAAACATTGTCTGGTGTATTCTTCAACAACATAGTCTTAACATTTAACACAATGACAGGAATTTCCGAAGAAGAAAAGAAGCGTCTTTTACACTGTGTTGTTATAGGGGGTGGCCCTACAGGCGTTGAGTTCAGTGGTGAACTGAGTGACTTCATCGTCAGAGATGTACATCAAAGATACTCCCATGTTAAGGATTACATCAAAGTGACACTCATAGAGGTGATTTCATATACTCGACTCTTGTAGAGTTGTAGTGCTTCTTTTCTGGTTGAGTGCTTGGATTGCTGCAATCAACAATATATATTTTATTTGGTTGAGATAAATGACTATAATACCTTTGTAACAGGCAAATGAAATACTGTCATCATTTGATGTGGGATTAAGGCAATATGCAACGAAACACCTGACCAAGGTAATGAATTTTTTCATATTACTGCTATCTGTACTACTTTAGTGATAATCAATCTCCTATCTATTCAACTTTTATGTTAACACATTTCAAATTCTGTGCCAGTCTGGAGTTCAACTTGTGCGGGGCATTGTGAAGGAGGTGCAGCAGGACAAGATAATTTTGAGTGATGGAACTTCTGTTCCATATGGTTTGCTTGTCTGGTCTACAGGAGTTGGCCCCTCTGAATTCATCCAAGCACTAGATGTTCCAAAATCTCATGGGGGAAGGTATGTGCAGTAATGAGCTATTAGCTTCTGGCTATTTTCTTAATTAATAATGATGATTTTCTCAAATTATACTTAGTGACACATCCACTGAATTCAGGATTGGTATTGATGAGTGGCTTCGCGTTCCGTCGGTGGAGGATGTTTTTGCACTTGGGGATTGTGCAGGTTATCTTGAGCAGACAGGAAAACAAGTGCTTCCTGCTCTAGCTCAGGTCAGCTTCTTTGCTTGAGACAAACATACCCATGCTTGCTTCATTGAAATCTTCAATAGTGGTTCTTCTCATTTTAGCATTACAATTACATCCATATAATATACTCGAGCAGACACTCTGTTTTACTCTCACTATAACATAGTTTCTCTGAACAGGTGGCTGAGAGGGAAGGGAAGTACTTAGCTAACTTATTTAACAAGATCGGGACGCAGAATGCTGGCAAAGCTCACCGTTCCAGAGGCATTTCACTGGGGGATCCTTTTGTCTATAAGCATCTAGGAAGCATGGCGTCTGTTGGGCGATACAAAGCATTAGTTGATCTAAGGCAAAGCAAGGTACATCCTTACTTCTGAATTTAAAGTTGAAATTTCCCATGTATAGGGTGCATACACAGAGCAATTTAGTTGTTCATTCACAGTTGACAGCTTTAGGTATCCGAGTAATCCTTGGCATAATGCGTAAAAGATGAGTTGTGGTCTTTATCACATCAATATATAAAAAGAACAATGAACTGTAATATTCATTGAGGAACTCATGCCAGATTGTTGGCTTCTCATTTCATTTTACTGCAAATCTTTGAAACGAAATGCAACTGAAACTCGTCTGATGGGCTTTGTTGTAGCCTATTTTCCACACTTTCCAATTGGTAGTTACTTTAGACCCGGTAAATTGAGATCATGTGATCGAACTCTGAAAGTGACATTGGCCCTCACCTCAAACCGAATTAATCAAAACTCATTGGACTTATGCATATCACTCTGAAAAAGAAAAAAAAAAACAGCTGTTGAGATCAGTTGAACATTGTTTCCTACAAAACCAGTGAAGTTTAGCTCAAATGTGTATTATTAAAATTTTCTTTTAGGTAGGAACTAGTAATCTTGTATTTGTGCTTCTCCACATTACTTTTGTTTAAATAATCACCATTCATTGCAATTTGGCAGGATGCTAAAGGCATATCCATGGCTGGATTTATTAGCTGGTTCATATGGCGCTCTGCTTACTTGACTCGTGTGGTGAGCTGGAGGAATAGGTTCTATGTCGCCGTGAACTGGGCTACAACGTTTGTGTTTGGTAGGGATAACTCCAGGATTGGTTGACACTGTTGCAAGACGCAGCTGGGTCACTCACTCTCTCCCATGCATAAACCAGTCACCATTTCATGGATGCTTAACACTATCCATGTAGCTCAGGAAACTAGTCCATTACGAGAGTATGAGATGATGAATATGTTGCTCATTTCCACAATTTTGACAACAAATTTTGTATTTTTTCACGAGTATTTGTTCACTATTATTTAGTTTGGTTTCTTATATTCTTAAACACAATAACTTTGTACTTCAGTAATCTGTTTTTGCTGCTGTTGGCGTTGATTATATGCATCTTTGTGATAGTGGGAATGTTCAATTGCTCGAAGGACATTTTAGTTTCAAGATCACTTCTGAAGTAATGCTCCACTTATGTTATTCGCATCATTTGTTTCATTAAGCATGCTCCATTTCCAAAATTTCAGTGCTTGAACCGTTCAATTAGATAATTTGTGTTGCAGTAGTTAGTCACATTATCCTCTCTTTTGCTCTTTCCTCTTCATAACTGGTCTAAGCAGTAGCACAAATCTGATCAGATTAGCTCAGGGACATGGATTTCTGCATCTTTCTTTATGATGATTGCTAGCTGTTGATCGATAATACAACCAAGAATATTTCAGTAACTATATGTTAGGAAAGGGGAGGTTCTCTTTATGCGAAATCTCTGTTCTTCACAAACGAAAAACAACCTGAAGAAAAAATGAAATCACAATAACGGGGAAGAGACCTCTTCGAACGCCACCACCAGCATCTCCAAATCCAAGCACTCACTGATGGTAAACACCTCCCCTTTGCTTCTCTCCCTGCAGGTACAAGGCTTCATCAATTCATGGCTCGAGCGAAGCGCGGCAGCAGCAGAGTCGGTCGACCGACGCGGGAGAAAAGTACGGCGAAAGAGTGCGCCATCACCATGGCGATCGCCACCTTCACCTGCCCACGCTTCGGGATCGGGCGCCCTGAAAGCCTCACACGCCTTATACCTCTGGCACTCCTCCAAGTCCCTGGTCCAGCCATCTCCTTCTCTCAATCCCTGATTAACTAAATGTTATCTATCTGATGAGTGAGCTTACACTCGACAGGAATGTGTGTCAATCAGATGAATGAGATCAGGATTGCCATTTATATGCATAAGGTTGAATGGCACGCATTGGAACCAGAGGCTTTGGTGCCATCAAAATGCCTTCCTCATGCAGGGACGTAGCACAGATATGTACATGAAGCAAGGGACCAATGGGAGTTGCAAGTTCCACATTGTATACATGCTACAGGATTTGTTTATCCAACATGCACCACGGAAGGTGTACGTAGGAAAGATGGTTTAATTTATTGGTTGGTGCAGGGCCACGAGAAGACTGGGAATAGGTCACATATTAAGTTGGAGCTTCGGATGCTGAGGCTAATTATTATACGGATCCTAATGATAATTATTCCACGGCCGTCATCTTAATATATTAGCTATAGGATCAGGGCAGGTACTATACTTGTGTAATGTATATAGCTGGATACATATATACCACGGGGGCCTTGTTGCATTCGAATCTTAGTTACACAATTACATGTTGTCGCTGAATAAGAGAAGTTTATAAAATGTGCGCGTCCGTCCGTCCGGGTTGAATTGGAAACCAAATTTATCCTTTTTTTATGATTAGGATAGAAAAAGTATATGTTATATTAACCAAGTTGGTTGATATAATTTGCGAATCAAAGTTCAAAAGATAAAAAGACCATTTTCTTGAATTATTAACTTGGGCAAAGTTTATATTTTTACTTTTATCTAAACACTAATTTAGTTATGAATATTTAATCTTAAAAAATATAATTATTTACAAAAAAACAAAAAAAAAAAAAAAACAAATCGCTGCTTCAAAAATCAAGGATTATAATATAATGAAAACAATAAAATTATGTTTTGATTGAGGGATTTGTTTGCANTTTTACAAAAAAACAAAAAAAAAAAAAAAACGAATCGCTGCTTCAAAAATCAAGGATTATAATATAATGAAAACAATAAAATTATGTTTTGATTGAGGGATTTGTTTGCAACTCAATTATTGACATTAAAATAGGTGCCCTCGTTATTGCTCCAAAAAATTTTAATGCCACTCTCTTTTACTTATTTTTACCCTCATTTTTTTAAAAACATTTCGCATCCGCTTTTTCATTTTCAAGATATGCGTTCTCCAAGATCTCCACAATGTTCTCTCTCTTATTATTACAATTTTCATCTTTTATTATTCGATAGTTTATTTGATAAAATCAAAGTATACTTTACTTGAGATTTTATTTGCGTATAAAATATTTGTTAGACTATCCTTTATTTTAAAATATGTTAATAGAAATAATGATAATAATACGTTAATATTTTTTCCTTATGATTACTTTTATATGGTCATATTTGCAAAAAAAAATTAAAACACACATAATATAAGTTATAGTTCATGAAAATTTATTAAACACTAGAGTTTAAAAATAATATGCAAAATACAAGATTTCAGTGTGATATAATAGGAGAAAAAATTGCAACAATAATAAATAGTTAATGCAGGATTTATTTATCATAAAAGATACAATATTATAATAAGAGACAAATATGATGGAGATTTATGGGAAATTGTGCAACTCTTGGAGAATGAGAAAAATGATATGAAATATTTCATATGTAAATAATAAAATATTTGAGGAAAAAAGTATGTAAAAGATGAGTGACTAAGAGCATCATGTTAAAATTTACTATGTATAGAGCAAAAAATATTCCCATAATCATTTGAAAACCTAATAAAATATAGGGTAATTTTTTTATGCATAACAGAACTTTTCTTAATCATTTAGCCTCACATATATAATGCCATGAAATTCCATTAATGCATTTTGTCATATAACCAAAGGAATACTCCACTTGCCTGACCTATAAATGGGTGTATGAAAATGAAATTAATCCAAAATATAAAGTTGAATTCTTCCTATTTCTGTAATTTACCAAACCAAAACATATATATTAGGTAACTAGATCGACTTGTTTATCATTGGGTGGATCAGGTAACTGCCAATGCTATATCCCACCTTTTGGCCCATCAGTTATAGGTTAGAATTAAAATCTACAAACTCTTATAAAACGAGCTCCCCCTTGCACAAGCTCTTTTTTTAGATGAATCATCGGTATCCATGACTATTCGCACTTAACTAATTTGGTTCAAGTGAATAGAATGCCTCTCGCTGACGTGGAAGCTTGAACTCGAAAATATTAGTACTCTCGTCCTCGATCATGGAGCTCAGACTCAGCATCATCTGAGCTAACTCCCGTTGGTCGCATGAGTCCTTCCTTGCCACCCACGTAGCTCGCTCAGCTTGAGTGAGTTCTCTTGGATGGTGCAAGCTCATCATTCTAATGCGAGTTTGAGTGACCAGCGCAAGCTCGCTTGGCCAGCATACATGAGCACACACCATGGTGAGTTCAGGCCACGACGAGCTCACTTAGCTTGTGCTAGCTCGCCTTGCTGTCTAAAGCACGCATCATGGCGAGCTTGCTTGGTGTGCGCAAGCTCGACGCTTGGATGACAACAATTTTACTTGATTCTCATCTTTATTATCTTGAATCAATAATATAAATCTATAAAGACAAAATTCACTAACATGTTGAAATATTTAGCTATCTAAATTTTATGTTGTTACTATTCTACGTGAATTTTCTCCTATTGCGTTATTTATATGACCTCACTAAATTAAAGAAATGCTTATCATTTAATTAGGTGTAGTCAAGAGTATAATGTATGTGTATGACATACATGATCTCAAGTGTCATTTATGAATGACATCAGAGCAAATTAAGAATCCAATATAAAAATGGGGCTTCTACACGAGCCTTGAGAACAAAAAGGAATTACGGACCATATTTTACCCCCACAAAAAACTAACAAACCATATATCACTAATAGTAAAAGGATAAATAACATCAACAAACATTTTATTTGTGCTAAATAGTTTTGACGTTTATGCAAAATATTTTGATGATGTATGTGCCATCTGAAGAAGTTGTCTTCGTGATTATGGTTTAGCATTTGAATTCATATCAATCGCAAATGTTGCACAAAACAAAGAGAGAATAGAAATCGTATTGTCACCTCCCGTTGACAAGTGAACATTATAAACATCTAATTCAAATCCTAAATTGTTCTAATACCATGAGAAAATGAAGATTGTTAGAAGGAATTCTCCTTATTCAAATTTATGCATCTCAATTGTTTGTACACATCAGGTCCAACACTTTAGCGATTAATATCTATAACCAACTAGTTATACAACACTTTAGCGATTAANTATTATTATTATTATTATTATTATTATTATTATTATTATTATTATTATTATTATTATTATTATTATTATTATTATTATTAATTTAAAATATATCTTTTCTTAACAACCATTGAAGCTTGTGCTTTTAATAAGAGACTTGTATTGCATTTTGTGAGGCTTTGTATTTGACATTAGCTTTATATTTTTTTCAAAGAAGAGGCTTATATTAACCATTAGCACAAGAAGCTAATGAGTTAGCACACAAAATACCTTGAAGATCTTGAGGAAGACTCTTCGTCCAAAATAGTACATTATTAAGAGTTCTACCTATTTTGGAAAGTAAGTCCACGATCTTATTGGCCTCACAAAGTACATGTGTAAGCTTGTAAGTATAAAAATTGTAGGTTACAAAACGTCCTTTATACGCTAAGGGAAGGAAGATTCCTTTTGGATGACCAAGACCAATATTAGTGAATTAAACTCAATTTATATTATGTTGTAATCAAGCTTATAGCATCAGAGGATCTCCTCCATTATTGCCTAGACTTCCACCTCCAAAATAGACCCACAATCTCATTGGGTTGCACCTACATAAACTAGAGATCTATTAATCGATCTAATTGATAGTCTTCTCCTCCTACATATTCAGGTCCTATGAATGACATGTCTGAGTTGAGGACCTAGACCGGAGGGGGAGACTCCCACTAGATCATCGAGCTAGGAAAGGGGGTTCAACTTCAATCGTGTGACATCTCACATGTTCATCATAACCAACCAGAGCACTTTTTCGAACCGAGGAGATGATTAGCTGGTTGGACATGAAACAAGCCACATCTCTCATATTCCACAAATCTAGTGACAATAAGCAAAAAAATAAAATAAAATTGGAACGAGAAGATCTGTCCAAATTTGAGTTCTCTAAAGTCCCCTGTCCCAAGAGTCCATATACTCGAGCTTGAAGCCAAGTTTATGCTGAAAATGTATTCCATAATTGTGTGCTAGCAGGACAATGAAAAAAATGTGTTAACTATTCTCCAGATGAAGTTCATAGAGGGAGCAACTAGTATTGATATTAGGATCAAAATGAAGTAATCTATTCTTAGTGAGGAGTCTAAGATGAACATGTTTCCACAAAAATAGATGAATTTTTTGAGCTATAGGAATATTCTAGATTGTGATCCAAACAATTTATCCTATATACCTTGGTGGTTGTTGCTGGTGACAAATGAATCGATACGTTGACTTTGCATTTGCAATCTATTATGTGTATGGGCCCATATCCAAATATCATCATTGCTTATTTTGGAGATAGCAAAAACAAGAGAAAGTCCAAAGTGGTAAGATGTTACAAACATATGTAGTAAAGGAACATGTGTATTAACATAAATAGGTTTGTAAAATTCATAGATCATGCATGGCAAGGGATGATACCCCACTACCAATGTGTTTCCATGTTTTCCAAGGTGTTGAGTATAAGTTTTCAAGACCAAGCAATATTGTTATTCTTCCTTTTGTAACCATGGATGAAGCATTTCGTATTTATTAGTTACCAACTTAACTCAATGATTATTGTTCTCATTTAAGATGACAAGAATCTTTTTAGAAATAAAAGAGTCTCTGACATATTTAGGTTTCTAATTCTTAGCTCCTCTTCTTGAATATAAATAAATAAACTAGCTCCTCATTGACCTCCCTCACCTGCCCACGGAGAAACTTCTGAATATTCTTTCAAAGGACTTCAATTTTGCCTCAAAATATGTACACTAGAGAGTAATTTGGCATTAGCACAAATTTAACCAGGGTTGTTGAAATCAGTAGAGATGTATCTAGAAGTTAGCACATATGTATATTTACACTTACATTGTTACTTATTAGTGCCGCTATCGGCTCGTCGAGTACTCTCTTTTCGAGTCCAAATCTAAGTTCAGGTCGTTCAAGACTTGAGTCTGTGTACCAAATGGTTCAATCTAATTACTCGGGCTAGTCCATCGGATCATTAAAAGCCTAAAAGTATCTTACCTTTTTTAGGTAGATAACGGGTGCAAATGGGTCTACTCTATAAATATCTTTTTTTTAATTTGATAAAAGTATAGTTGCTTAATTAGTTAAAAATCTAGTCATTATCAATAAATAATATTATCATGAAAACAATGAAGGTGCTATCTATTTAAGTAATATTGTATACCTATCTTTTCAACCATAAGATGTTAGATGTATGATGGATATAAGATCTTCTTTCTCTTAATTTTTTTTTCAATCATCGTAAATTTAACATCCCACTAATGGTAAGGTAGGCAATACGATATTACCTACTTCAGTAGGTAGCACCTATATTAAACTCTATTATTATATAAATTATCAAAGTAAGTTATTATTATTAATGGGTTTTATCTATATATAATTTTAAGAAAATAAATAAAAAAATCATATTATTGTTGTTTGGTCCTTTAAAATGTTGTGTGTCCCTTTCACTCTCTTCTATTGGAAATGGAGTGGGAGGAGATGGAGTCCCTCCTTGTCACCTATCTCACTCACTAATATCATAGATTTAATAATTTTTTTATTTATTATATATATTTTTAAACTTTGTTGTTACATCTTTTTCCAAAAGAATAAAACAAACTTGTTTTTTTAAACAATAACAATATTTGTTATATAACCATAAAAAAGAGAAAAGTGCATGCAAAATGGGAGAAGATATTCTAAGATCAAGAGGGAGATATTAATTAAGAAATACAAAATTGTATGGTACAATGAGATAGTAATAAAGAAACAACGAGAGAATATAAAGAAAATGATATATTCATCTATTATAAATCTATTTAAAAATAATAATTAAAATAAGTAAGATATATTTATAAAAAAACTCTATTAAATATTCTTTTAATAAAATGAATTCTCTTTTAGGTATCTTCCATACTAATATTAATTATAACTAATCATAGACCCCAAAACAATTATAATGATTAAAAATGTTAAAAGTTAAATACCTAAAATGTATGATGAATAAAATTAGAAAAATTATACCGGCGGTCCGACGCGGTGTCAAGCGTCCCGCTACGATGTCGTGGCTCGCGGTAAATTGCAAACAACCAAACAGAGATCACAAAAGTTGACCGCAACATGCATGCACTCCTCATTTCCCTCTCCCCCTTCATCGTAAACTCCTCCCTCTCTCTCTCTCTCTCTCCCTCTCTTCAATCGGAAAAGGCGAAATCTGCTCCGGAGGTATTTTGATTACAAACGTCATTATATGAGGCATTTGCTTCGAGGGAATCTATTGTTTTCACACAATTCTCCATTATTGCTTAAGGGCTATATCTATGGAACTTAGAGTCGTCATTATATGAGGCATCCTTGGTGCTAGAAATAGTTTAACTGTAATACATGTACTAAATAAAACAAAAAAAAATAGAAAAGAAAAAAGGAAAAGAAGGTGGGACCCTCACCCCACTAACTCATCACATATATATATATATATATAGATATATATATATATATATATATGCCCTCAGATGTTCTCTCCTAGCTAATTTCTCTCCATAGCAACATAGGAATCTCAATCCAAGAAATTACAACGGCAAATTAAGAGTTTAATCTTGTATTTCAGCATTAGATCAAGGGGAAAAGGAAAGGGATTGTAGCTAAAATTCCTGCTTCAACTTGGAGAAGGAAGGAGAGGAAGAAGTTCAAAGGAAAGGAGAGGGAAGTTAGAGAATTGGAGGTATGTAAATGGATTCCCACATTGGCTTTGAGCTAATGTAGATATATTGATTATTCTACGTGATAGAAGCATGGATTAGGGTGTCATTATGCTCAATTTATAGTTTGGACAACATGCTTGTGATATTTGCAACTTATTCAAAGTCATTTTTTGCTACTTGGAAACCTAGGATTCATTAGCTAAGAGGATGGTTTATTGTTATGCTTCCTAGAATGTCATTGTATGAGCATGTTATCGTATTATATCATAAATTGATTGATGATTGGATCAACATAGAAAACTTAAAGAAAAACTCGAGGTACACTATTTTATTTTTGAAATTTCGCAATAGTTGATCGACCGACCTCAGGGGAGGTCCGATCGACTATTGGGGTTGGAGGTTGTAGGTCCGACCGACCACATGTTGGTCGAGCCCAATCAATCACAGTAGTGAATGTTAGTCAATTTGGGTCCGACCGACCCTCATGTCGGATGAGGTCCATGGACCTCAATAACGAGTGTCGATCGGTGCAGGTCCGACCGTCCCTCAAGTCGAACGACCACCATATGGTGTGTTGGTTGATCGACTCTAGAGTAGGTTTGACTAAACTTATCCCAGAACCGATAGTATTATGGTTTATTTAAATTGAATTTATTGATTGATAACTTGGTAGTGTGTTGCATGCTTAGTCGTAATAAATTAAAATGTTAATGAAATGATGTACTGATTGATTAAATTGACGTATTAAAACTAGTATTGGACGTCTATCGAAGATTGGGAGGGTTGACGCCCTCCACACTGTTATTGAGCCCAAACGTGAGAATTGGTGGCGTTCCTCGGAATGTCACGGGAGCAAGTGTGTCCCATGGTTTAACTAACCATTGACCGACCAAGATTACTACAATCATCCAATGATTGTTAAAGACTCACATAAATTGATTGAATTGAACATATGACTATCATTTGATGATTGACGGATAAATGATTTAAAGAACCTTATTGTTATTAACATTGATGGATCACAGATCCTTATTGCATTGAGATGAGCATGACTCACATTGATATGTGGATGATTTCATATGGTGATGGCTCAAGAAAATTAAGATGAACTTCTGATCATCAAATGACAATAAATAAGATAAATCTAATATGAACACAATTGTTATTGATAGTTTGCATTAGAAAGCCTAATATAATTGTGTGTTCATGTCATTGATTGATTGATTGTTATTGAAATGGTTACTATCCAAGATATAATGACATAATCATTATTGCTCATTGATATTATGATCATATTGATTATTATCATTAGTTCTTGTTTATTATTTTACATATTGGGCGAAAACTCATGGGACTTGTTCCTTGCATTGGATCATGCAGATCGATAGGGTTAACCGGTTAATTATGGAAGTGGCGCTGCTCATGACAAGAAGGTTACACATGATAATTGTTAAGTGTCAAGTCAAGTATTATGTATGACCAATTAGTAGATCTTTTCTCTATTTTCATGTATTGAGTTTATGTATCGAGCTATGTTGCTCAAGATTGTGTGTAAGCCAAGGGCTTTGGATGTAACTTATCATGACATAAGTTGACATCAAGTACTTTTATGATTATGAAATCATTTCCGTTGTGTTTCTTGTTACTATTTGGTGAAATATCATTGTTTACGTTGCTATAGTTTATTGTATCCCTCTGGCACCTCAGAAACCACCTCAACACATGTCGGATATCGATTCGTACACATATAGGACGCTTTCACGAGACGTTATATTAACACTAGTTGTACATCTTACTGGTTCATGCAATAAAGACCAATAAAACAAAGTGTTGTCACATACTAAAGAGCTTGAAATACAAATGAAGAGGGAATGGGAATTTAGGGGAAAGAAAAATAGACAAAATTATTCATACAACAACTTTTCTATTATTAGACTATCTAGTATTTCAACTAGGATCAGATAAGAAAAGTAACATATTAACATTGTTGTAATGATTTGTCCCAAAAAAAAACAATAACATTGTTTTGTACTTCCAATATCCCAAAGAACATTAATTAGATCTTTGCAAAGTGAATTATTATTATCATTATTGAATGGAAATTAGCATTTGAGACATTAGTGATGTCTTAGGTTAAGAGTACCACACATATATAAAATTATACAAAAGAGAATAATGACCACACAGATTTTACATATGGGTTAAATTCAGTGAATTGTGTATTTATCGTAATCTATAATAAGAATATTTACCGGTCAACATATTGACTGATGAATTACACAACTACGTAATTGAATAGACTAATGCTCATTAGTGAGTTGTGTATAGACGATTTATTAGGTCCTTTGACATGGATCTTGACAGACATCATGCTTTTAAGAGCTGACAAAGATGAGATTGAGATGAATGAATCGAGAGCTCAGGCTTCACTAGTTGCTTGCACCCTTGCTCCTTTAAATTGATAGATGTTCAAAAGATAAATAATCATGCGAATTAGACAAGATAAATAACCATGCGAATTAGACAAGAGAACATTGTATTCATAAGATCTTGGGATTTTTTTGTGTTGATCACCTTTTGATATGTAATGCTATTGGAACATTGATAATTAAGCACAATAATAACTAAATCAGTCACAATGCTTCCAAATGTTAAAAATTAGAAAAAAAAGTTGTGCCTTTCATAAATTAAAGTAAGTACAGTTTGCTTGAACATGTAGAAGATGTTTTATCGACTAATAGGAGATGCAGTCAGCTGGGGAAGTCTAATACACATAATTTATGATTGCTCAAATAAAATCTTATGTGCGAGGTGTTCAGAATCAATACAAAGAAGACATGAAAAAAAAGAGGATAAAACTTCATAAAGTGTTCAAGTGCTATCATCTATATAGTTAAGGTCTGAAAACTAACTTGGGTATTGCATTTTAGTTAATAGAATTAGATTAAAAGAATAACCAAACCAACAAGAACTTCTAAACAACTTTTATGTAAGAAAAGAAGGCATGTGATTAATTTAGCATATCTTACTAATTAAGGCCAAATGCCTTAAAATCATTTAAGGGCCTGTTTGGATGCACAATAATTTTGAAATATTTGCTCATTACGTCGTAATATTTTTGTTGACGGATTTTTTTACAAACAGATGTTTGACTCCAATTTTTATCGGATGAAAATACAATGTAATAGACAAAAAAATATCGTAAAATAATTATCTACTCCTACCTCCATTTTTTTCTTTCTCCTTTCTCCTTTCTCTCTTTTATCTTTTTGAAGTTACAACATATTTAGAGAACTTAGAATATTTTTACATCGAAAAAAATACTGTTGTAAGATAGTTTTCTAAAACGTCGAAAAATTTTACAAAATTTCCAAACAAGCCCTAAACCTAAATGTCTAAAAACTCGAAGAATCTTGTTTATTTTCTGTCTTGCAAACACGTGTTCATTGTCTAAACCTTTTCGGAATGGGATTATACGGGAACTGAGTGGATGGCCTAGCTGAAATTTGTACTTCAATAAGGTTGTAATTTATATTTTCATCATACATCGTTTCATGCACATTTTCATCTACATTATGAATGATATGATCACTTTCTATAAACTTTGTATGCAAAGGCGAAGGAAAGAGGGTTCGGGGGTGCACTGGCACCCCCAGAACATATAAAATTAATTTAGTAGCATTGTTGTTCACATATAAAAGGTTGCACATTTGATTAGCAATGCGCACATTGAAGAGTTGGTCTCCTGTTTGAATCTCCAACTTGCAAATATTGATTTTTTTTTCTGTGCCACCAGTCCATTAGTCCATCTTAAAGCTCAAATTTAATATCTCACCAGTCCATAACAAATTATATTAGATAACAAATTAAATTAGTGTTGGAATCCAAATAGAATCAATATGAAAATGTAATCATTTTATTAACTTCACTTGTATAATTAGTTCAATTTGTATTCAAGAAGTAAGGTAAAAAATTTTCTTCATAATTATTTTTCATTATACTTATTTTTTTTATTTTAAAATCATTTTTTGCATTTAATCATGATTGATTTTATATGTATTTGATTTTTAAAAAATAATATATTGAAATTTTATCTAGAATTTTATTGTCATATTATTTTTCTTAGATCAAATTAGATATGTTTAATTACTTACTCTTTGTAGATTTTTTCTTAATTATTTTATAATTTGCTCAAATTAAGTTAATGTTAATATTTTTTTATAATTAAGTATGGGAATAGAGAAATGTTTTAAAAAAAGATCACCCAATCACAAAATATAATTTATGGCGAAAAAAATTAGAATATAAAATTATTAGAATAAATATCATAATTATTTAAAATATCTTTTATATTATTGTTCATATTATTCTAAATCTTTTCACGATGATATTAATTAAAAATGTGCACCTTGAATAACTTGTCTAGCTCTCACCCTGATACTTTCTTCACTTTGCAGGGAAGTAGAAAGGAATAATTGATGCTCGAGCTGAGGTATGCTCCGGCACAGCATACAAAGGGATAGGATAGATTAATTAGCTTGTTATGAATTGTATTCTATCCACATGAAACCACACTGCTTTCGTTAGCATCCAATTTAATAAAGTGCTGAAACTCTCTTAATATAATTAACTTGCAATCTTGCATCGTCCTTCCTAAAATCTGTGCTGTCGTGTGGGTTGCCTACTTACTTCAGGCAATTTGTGTTTGCTAGCATGTCGATAGCTCATTTGTTTGTTTTCAGTTTTCATAATTTTATTTTTTAGTTGTCATTTCAGTATTTGAAAAACGACGACGATTTTTCAACTCACATGACGCTAATAATTATATGCAATGATCACGGGTTAAACTCTCGATCCGTCATCGACGCTAATAATTTGATATGGATGAAACTACTGTTCCCAACAACTACTTGCAGAAAGATTTTATGTATAGAGGAATTTGAACTCGATGTTGCGCCTTCAACCATAGATTAGAAGACGATCAGAGCTTCTGAGATTCAAGGGACGATGAAAACTGGGTATTACCCATTCCGTTCTGCAGATAATTAAATAAAGCAGCTTTCTTTGTAATTGACTTCTCCTTTCTACTGGATCGTCATTGGAAGCAGCAGAAACATCGGCTTGTGTTGTCAGCTTATCTAATTGATATCTTGTCGTCCTAGCTATTAGCAGCATCTCACAATAGCATCTTCACTCTCATGTGGGGGTTGAGCTAAGTGTAGACTGTAGAATATGAGAACTTTAATTGAATTTGTTGAAGTTGTATCCTTATTACATGCTAGTTGCTGCAGCAGATAAAGAAGAAACAGCAAAAGGGAGAAAAAAACAAAAGTGTAATTTTATATGGGATTGATGCTTTGATATTAGTTTCATATTAAAAATTCGAGGTACAATTTAACTTAAGGTTTTTAATAAATCAAAGTGAGCAGCTACATGCAAGCATTCTAGTTTTATTTTGGTCGACAATCCAACAACAACAATAACAAAGCCTTATCCCACTAGGTGGGGTCGGCTACATGGATCATACGACGCCATTGCGCTCGTTGATCTATGTTCATGAGATTCGACGAGGTTTTACGTTGGCTGTCGAGGCCTAACACAACCCTCCTCCTTTATCCGGGCTTGGGACCGGCTATAAACATAGGCGGAGTTTGGTCGACAATCCATATATATAAATATATATCTATATATGGTTATCATGGTTATGATGGAAATACTATTATGACTTTTTTTCAAAATAAGATAGACCATATATAAGCAAGTCAGCTTTTTTTTTTCTCAACAATTGACCAATCTACAAACTTGAGCTTGGCTTGTACAAAAGAAAATAAGTCACTTGCAATTGGGCACCAAATGCTAAGCTATTTGTTTTACCTATGTTTCCATCTTTATCTTTTAGTTCTTTTTATAGCATACTTTTATATATTATAGATTTTTTTATGATATGTATTTAGATATAATAATTCGATAATTTTTACATATGTCAGAAGTAAAAGAAATATTTCTTTATATAATATTAACTAGTAGAGTTCAATTCGGCTCCTCAAATAATATTTTTTAAAAATAAAAAGTACCTACATTTTTTTTCAATATTAAAAAAAACATAAACTTTTTTATGTGTCAAGTTTTTAAGCTTTTCGATTTTTTTTTTCTTCCACCCTTAAAATGTGTGCGCAAATAATTTCCGTAATTCATTCATTCGTATATGTCAAAATTCACATGTTATATCGTTTGGATCTAGAAATCAGATCCCATAAATGAGACCGCACGTGCGCCGTGGATGGCACACAGAGAGAAAAGAACCCAAAGCCAAAACTTGTTGGCGCCGGAAATATTAAAATAATATATCCAAGAAAACAATGGGCCAACGGCCCATCTCCGGAACTTAAGGCGGCGCAAGAGATGGCCGCAGGATAAGCTTAGGAACCCGATAAGCTTCCTGCGTTGGCCCGCAGAGATGATGCCACGTCGTTCGTTCACGATACATTAACCTGTTCCTCCACCACAACGTAGGCATAATATCTTGTTTCCCTTTGTCTGACCGATCGAGACACCGTGAAGAGTGCGGCGTTCTTGGTTTCTTGCGGTCCAATCCGTAGAAAAATGTGGGACAAGTTTTGATCTGAGAGAGAGATCGAAAACTCTCACGCTGCGTATCGTTTTGTTCTTACTTCCGATTCGAGGGATCGACTGCAAAAAAAACAATTGATTCGCAGGAGGAGAGAGAGAGAGAGAGAGAGAGAGAGAGAGAGAGAGAGAGAGAGAGATGGTGTTGTGGGAGATGACCTTGGCGACGGCCTACTTCTTGGGCCTGCGGCGCACCTACAAGTACGCCCTCAGGATCCAACGCCGCCTCATCGGCCCCGACCGACCGGAGATCCGGCGGTTCCTTCACAGGTGACCACTTCTTCTTGTTGATTTGTATGGATAGCGAGTTGAACTCCGAGTGTTTGATTGATTGCCTGAGCGATCCTGCTATCAATTGACATAATTAAAGAAGCATTGCAACGCGAATTTATCATAAAGATGAAATTATTATTCTTTCGTTCATTTGTTCAACCATTTGGTCATGCTCCTGTGGTTGTGCATCATCTGTGGTGAATCCGGGAGCTCCTGATCAGTTTACTCGTTAGGATATCGTGGCAGGGACATTTTTGTATTAGGAGATATTTAGATTCGAGAAAATATTTATGAATATACAAATATCAGAGCTTCTTGTGGTAGTTCTACCATAAAAACGACTACTTAGACCCTGTGGAACTCTATGTGCGTCAATTATGTCTTCCTATTACTTAGTTGTTTGAGTCAATAACAACTTGTAGATGCCAAGTCTATGTCTTTCCGTTAGATATGTCAGTAAAGTATACTAGACATGCAGGATACGTCTTGAAATTGGAGAAGCACAAGAATGCATCTACAGCGTGTTATAACTTGCCTTTCTGATACAGACGGATCTATGATTTAGAAAGGAGAGGATATACTTAGAATATATGTACCACCAAGTCTATTGTTTATATAAATTGTAAGAAATTAACTGGAATACATTATGCCCAAAGGTTAGCGAAATGTGTGCGAGGATGCCCAGGCAAGAGGCGCCAAAACAACTAAATCATTCATTTGATCAACCATAGTAAAGATGAAACTAATCTTCCGTTCATTTGATCAACCATATGGCAGCCAGCAGTGTTGCAGTATAATTTTCTCAGGTGATATTTAACATCTGAGAACTTATTGGCTCCTATTGATTTAGGCTTCATATAATAGGTCTACCATAAAGAGGATGGAGCTATACTTGACCCCTTTGTGAAACTCTTTGTGCATCAACTGTGTGGGCCCCATTTTATAGTTATTTGAATGATGTATTTCTCTAATTGTTTGTAATACATGCATATTGTATTAACCATTTAATTGCTCATAGACTAGAGTCTTAGTTCCTCTTGCCTGGGTTCCTGACCTACTCTTTGCTAGTCTCTGGGCATGGTATATGTTTTTCCTTTCTTTTATTAGAATGCCTGGGCATGACATATTCCAACCAATTTGAATAAACATAAGTGGACTTGGTATTGCATATTGAGAAAGTGTGTCCTCTCCTTATACTAAACTCTAGATCTGTTCACATCTTAAAAGCTATTAGATTTTTTTTCTTTTCTTTTCTTTTCTTTAATAAGGGGGTAAAGGCAACTAATAATTGGATGTTTATAACACATTGTGCATGCTTCTAATCGATGTTTTACACTTCATTTTATTTGTTGTAACTTGTATCTTACATGCTGATGTATATTCAGGCAGTATATCTCCCCACATTGTCAAATTTCATTCAACAGTCCATTTAACTGAACTTCCACTTTGGTTGAATGATTGAGAGTGACTTGATACAATGTCCATGATTTCTACAAGAAAATTCCAGACCATCTTGGGAACCAAAGAAGTTAATGGATGCCCCTTGTTGTGCAATAAGTTGATGGATGCCCTTTGTTGAATACAAATTTGCTTGTATGAAAGTTTGGACCTTTTTCCTCACTTTGGCTATAAGTGGTCATGTAGTTCAATTTATTTTTTCTTACTGCTGACAGCACTCAGAGGATCACTACTTTACAAGATAAATTATTTTCCAGACCACATTCACATGGTCTACACGTGTGCAACAAGTCATCAGTATACACTTTTGTAAATAAATATATACATTTAAGTTATGAAGGATAGAACCTCTATCCTTTTATTTGATGTATGAGTTATGATATCTTTGTATTTATCTTCTTCTGCAAACCACTGGCAGTACCTGGAGGGAATGAACATAAATTGTTTCTCAAAGGCGAAATAGATGTAATGCTTATGAAAATGTTTCTTTTGCTTAAGATAATAAGATGCCTTACATATTGTTTTGGAAAGATTTCGTTGTTCTTTTTCCTTGTATTTCATGTTCATGGTTGTCATGTATAGTAGCTGTCATGGTTTTCGCACATTCTACTGAGAATTAAATCATTAGGGTTTAGGAGAAATCATATAAACCCCTCTAATAAGCCAGATAAGCCTTCATTAATGTCCTCCTTTATCTTTTCCTTTTGTTTAGAAAATACTTTCTCCATTATCTACTTATTTCAGACGCAGTTCTGAATTAAGATAAAGCTTTGTGTTCTAAGTTACTCGAGTTCTCCCTTAGTTGTGACTCCTCAAAAAAAAAAATCTTACACTGAATTTTCTGGTACTGCACTTAACATCTGATGTTTTAATCACTATATATATAGATGTTCAACCTTTTTCATCATATGTTCCTTTCTGCAGACGAACACGTGTGGTGTTTGATGTTGCAGTTAAAGTTCACCAAAGCATTCAACAAAGGGACATCGAAGTTGGTAGGAATTTAGGCAATTGGATTCTTCGGTGTCTTGATCATGTCAAACCATCTGCTCAGATACGTGTCCAACCTAGGATGCTTCCCACCAGTTCCAGCCGCAGCCTTGTACATGCAGCAAGCTCTGTCCGCTCTAGAGTGGCTCGCAGACCCATATTCCGCATTGCAGAGCATGTGAAGAGAGGACGATCATTCTTCACACCATGGAACCTCAGAATGAGGACCTTTCCTTCCATAGGGATGATGATGAGGCCTTTGAGACATGCTGGTTTGAATGGACAGTATAGGCATCTTTCTTCTGGCACCCCTAACTTTCCAGCATTTGATTATAGAACAGGTAGACGTGAAGGTATCTTTAGGAAGGATATTGCTCAGTGGATGCGGCAAAATCCATGATCTTGTGCCTGTTGCTGATTGGATTACCAATGGTTTTCCTTTTGTACATATATTTTAGGTTGACCCTCTACTGCATGTTCTTCCATATTTTCACTTCCAAATAAGTACTTGTAGTCTCTGGAGAAAATTTGCTGGAAGTTCCGGAGTGCAACTCGTTTGCCTGTTGAACTCTAGATGCAAGTACAAAGAACCTTTCAATGATAGTTCCGTTTCTTGGGTAATCAAATGGGAACATGATGGATATTTTGGTGATTCACTCCAATTTATGGTTGCATTGTTTAGCAGTTGCTTGATATATCATAGTATCTTTGTAGTTTGTATAAGATGATATTATTGTTCTGAAAGCAATATAAATGCAACGTCCTGTTGACTTCGAATATCTTTCACAATCTCTGGAGAGATAGTTCTCTAATAGACCGAGGTCATGCTTATTTGTTTTGATTGCTCAAGGTTCAAAATTTTAAAATCCTCGGTAAAATTTCATGATGCGCCTTAACACCGTTTTTATTTGTATAGCTAAAAATTTAAAATTTGCGAGAAGTTATAGTATTTGCATCTAAGCAATGGCAGGGAAATATTTTAAAGAAAGCCCTTTTACAAGCATCCGCTAATTATATTAATTTCAGTTATAGTTCATCTTTTGTTATTTGACAGGTATTTAACACCCTTTTAACTTGTGATAGACGTTTCAATAGACATTTTTTTTATGCATTAGAGTTTTCCCTTTAAACGACTAGTTTAATATATCGAACTTTAAAAGTGCATACATAAACCTACTCTATCGTAGAACAGTGAAATGTAAAGCTCGAGTTGTATGCTATGTACCAAAAGTATGTTTGCACCTTCATATTATTAGATAAGCTTTACTTTTAACAACATAAAGATTTTTGGACACTTTCAAATTAGACCTTAAGAAACATATATCCGTTCTTGTCATCTAAACAACATTTTCAACTCCTGTAATATATACACATGAAGTCCGTATGAACTTATTAAAGGAGATGAACACAAAAACCCAATAATGCCACCACAATGGTGCCCACCCGTATTTGCTACATGCGAGGGGCGAACTAAAGATGTTTTTTTTGCAAATAGCTATGTATATTTATATTGAACTAATTATAAGAGGAAACCGATATAAGGATTTAATGCACTGGACAGCCATCAACCGCAACCCCTTGGGCCGTAGGGCATGATGCGAGTGGGCAGTGCTCCCCTCCGGTTCCCCACCAAGTTAAGCTCTTGTTCTCCATGCTCAGCGTGAAGTACAGCAGCACACCCATGAATGCGACGCCTGCGTCCAATGCAGCGGAAAGCACGTAGTTGTACCTCTGCCACCACTTCTTCCGATACCGGAACACAAAGAAGTTGAAGACAGTTCCGACCGTGATCCAGGCACTGTAGTTCAGCGGCGTCGCCGGGGGCATGTTGCCGGTCGCGCCGAGCAGGACCGGAAGGTTGATGAGGGGTATCCAGGAGTGTTTAGGGAATGCCTTGTGAAACAGCCAGACGATGAATGGACCCACGGCTCCCCCGAGGAAGAACCAGTTGAGGGTGCCGTAGTTGCCGTGTGGCCCGAAGATTTTCATAGGTCCAACCAATCCCCAAATGACGGATGCGTCGAAGAACACCCTGTCGCTTGGGCACGTCCAGGGACTGTTCTCCGGTAGAAGTGCAGGATTGCAAATATTTTCGATGGATCCGAGCAGCCACCATGCAACACAGAGGTTGATGGTTCCCGCCACGATGGTGCCAATGAACTGACAGTATATGAAAATTGACATTGTTAGATTTCAAGATATCAGAGAGCAAGGGGTAATATACTATATGATCCGAAGAAGCTAAATAATTACCTGAACTATGAACATTGATTTGGGTGGAATCTTCATGTAATGGCCGAGCTTGAAATCTGAGAGGAAGGATACGGCTTGCGCCATGCTCATGTAGCCATACACTTTGAAACAAACATTTGCTATGGGCTTCCCGGGCATTATGAGACCCATTGTGTATTCTGTGATAATGTTGAGGCCTGGGGTCTGTTTACAGTGATGTGGCACAAATTGGTAAAAGATTAGTTACTTATAATTGAAGCATGGAACTTCTAATCCGTCGTTATAATTCCTATACCTGATTTGTGGTGGCAGTAATTATGCTGATGGGGAGAGTGAACACAAAGGCCATTGCACATGCCAACAGAAGACCCCACCATGGCAGCTGGACTTCATGCTTCAGGACTGTGCAGAGGATCAAGGAGACGACAACTGACAGTACCAAAAGCAAATGAAACCACCACGAAGGGATATCGTCGTACTTCTTCATCAGCCTTGTATGGATATCAGGCTTGCCCTTGTATGCGGCACGGAATCGGTCGTAAATCTCCCTGCAAATATTCATTAAAATTCAAACATTAGCGTGGGCACTTCAATTTAATCAGGTGTCTAAAATCTTATAATTAGCCTTCTTATAAGAAACGGGAGAATTAAGCCCAGGATTTCTTAGAAACACACAATATTCTGATCAAATGCTAGTATTAAAAAAAGTCACATGTGATCCTGATGGATTGAGGTATATGGAGTTTCCTTCCACTCTTGCCAACTAGGCATAAATAGTGGATGTAATTGTTATATAGCATGAATTTGTTTCCATCATTTCCAAATCCTGCTGGAACTAGCTATTTGAAACTTGATTTCATCTTGTAGTTTCATGCATAATTTGATAAAATCAAATTGACAATAAGAACAAATGTCAAGCATTCTCTTTTTTCCGTAAAAATACCAAGCATTTCTACCAGAGCAAGAAAATGAAACGAAACGAGATATCAGTACAAATAACAGAATAAATCTACATCAGCAGGCAGGTTATAGAAAATTACCTTCCATAGAAGAAGAAAACATGGGACAAAGTGGCAGCAATAGCAGCAAAGCCGAAACCATAACTCGTGGCAAAAAATGTACTCAGGTTGATCCTTCCAAAGGTCTCATAAGCAGCCAGATCAAGCTCAAACTTGTCATTGACGATAGCCTTGATGTCATAATCTGTGCCGTTTGCCATGAACAAATCAGAGGAGAATATGGGAAACGTCTTGGCGTTGTACAGGTTTAGGCCCCAGTATGTGAGAGGGGTGACAACGTAGACCACCGCAACGAAGCCTATGAAGACGTTGAATATGGCAAAGAATGGGCAGATGAGGGGACTGAAGAGGAACGAGGCCACGGCTGCCCAGTCGAGGGTGAAGGCACCAAGTCCCAGACCCTTGAGCCCTGATCCAATCTGCTGAGCTGTGACTGACTTGGGGAACGCCCAGCAGACCCACGAGATGCTGGTTATCGTGGGGAAGAAGTACCCAGGAATTGCATACCATGCGAAGCTGCAGACAAGTGCGATGACGAAGAACTTGGCTCTCGTCATGCGGACTGTCTCTTTCTCATGCAAAGCCCTGCAAGTTCGATAAATTTCTCCCTGTTAGAAGATATGATGTATAGAATCCACAGATAGTGTAACCTGGTAATGAAAAACAGTTTCCTTTGGTGATAGAAAAAACAGAATGTTCAGAATTCTTGTCATACATGTACAAGTAGAAAATGTTCATTCTCTTGCCGGTAAAAAGAAAATGTTCATTGTTGTTACATTTTAGCAACAGATTTGAATATGATGACTAAATAGTTATCTTTTCTTGTAAAACACAAACTTTGAAAAATGAATTAAGACTTGAACCATAGATGGGGCAGGGGATGGAAGATTGTGGAGCTGAACAAATTTGATTTATGAATTACTAGATTCTTTTTTTTCCCTTTTGAGACGATGAATAACTAGACATCTAATTAAACTTTCATAAGTGAACTTTTAGCATTTCTTTTCAAAATAGTATGAATTCATAAAGATTCACTTATTTTGTTCTTTTCAACTAAGTTAATATAATTTCTTAAGTCTGATGAACCTATCAGTTATGTATCATTTTCTTCAACTTTATTTACATATTCTGTTAGTCATACTTATGACATCTTTGATAATTACACAAAAAAATGATTAAGAAAACCATCAACAACATAGTTATATTTGGCATTTTAGTTTTGAGAATTTGTAAATATCATTAACCTTTCTGATGAATAGAACTATTTTTTTGTTTATTATATTACAACATCAGTTTTTGATATCATGATGATGGAAAAAAAGGGAAGACAATGATGCATAGTATCGCTTGACATTTGACACATTAATTAAACTCTAGGTTCTTTCATATGAACAATAATAGTGCTACAAATAGTTTGGGGTGTCAACTGATCGACTTTGTCCCAACCTGTCAGATGTGTTGGGATCCTTAATTTCCATTAACCCAATTCAATGGGGTTTGAGTTGGATCAAATCGGATTATCGAGTTATCCGATTGATTTTTTTATTATGATACTTAATATTGATTGTATTATTTAAAATAAGAACCAAGTGCTTTTTTCAAAGATTTAAGCTATTTTTTTCAAAGATATAAAGTTTTTTTTACTTTGATATGTCTTATTTTTAAAAATAATTTTAAATTTTATACTTTAAACTAAATAAAATTGGTTCGATTTCAAAATAGAAATAAAAAAAATTGTCAGGTCACTAAGTTGAGTTGATTTGATTTTCGAGAATCGAAATTCATACTGAACTCGTTAGTGATTGAGCTGCATTCAAGTTTGATCCAACTAAAGCTTAATCCAACCTTGGTTGAATCAGTTCGAGTTATCACATTAATTAGGATCTGACTAACACTCATAACTATAAAGCTCTAAAATATATTTGATTTTTTTAGCAAAATTAATTATGAGAAAAATCAATATTGATTAATATAAAAGCAAATTATCTCAGTCTAAAAATAAAGCATAAAATGCACAACAAGTGTCAAACTTCAGACTATAATTGTTGACACAATTTTAAGCTTATCTCCAAGTGTGCACACCCATTGACTGTCGACCTATTTTTCGGCGTGTCCACTGCGAAGTGAGGCGTCCAAGGCGCATCTACCCGATTATAGAAAGAGGGAGTTGGTCAACTGTGGTGACCTCACCTTAGTCCAAAATTTCGGAATCCTAATCCTAATTATGGGAAACGTCCAAGGTCCAAGCTTTCCGTCACGCGTCTACGGTTCAGTGTGAAATTGTCAAACTTAATGGCCAAAAATTCAAGATACAGATTCCAAAACGTCACCTATCAGTTCATACTGCCGTTTGGATGACTGCATTCCCTACTTTAATTGATAGCAACAGAGCCAACAGTTCCCAGTTGCACGATATGTATCAGGAATGGATATCAGTCAAATGCTATGTGCAAGCCAACCATCTCATTATGGCCTTAAATGTGTGAAGTTTGAAAATTGGCACATACTGTGGCCAAACTTCAATATATAGACATGAAAGAAGATTTTTTGACGTCTCTATATTGCAGTTGGCTTAGTTAATTCAGACGGCGACCAGGGCCTTCAGGTCAGGTTGCATGCCATACTTGCGGAATTTGAGCTTAAGAAAACACAATTGGACAGCTTGCAATTGCCAATCAGAAGTTAAGATAATTATGGCCAATGGCATAATTCAAGGAAATAGTTCAGCGCTCAACATTGTGACAAGTGACTGCGAAGGAAGATCCACCAAACAATTGGGTATGCTAAATTTCTTGACTTAATGATAATCATGTTGATGTGGGTTTCAACTTTCAATTGGATGGGTTCTGTCCAGCCATCCTACTTTCTAGATAAAAGAATAATGGAGGTCGATTAGGCCATAAGAACTCAACCTTACGGCACAACTTTTATAAGCTTAGAATCCTTGTGTCTTGCTCAAGCCAAAAAATCTAGATATGAAAAAAGGGACTCCAGGAATCAGTTGATACAAAATATAAGCAAAACAAAAACTTTCAACTCTATCGTATTCAGCATTAATGGCAGGGTGATAATGCATAATCTTATAAGACAACCTTAAGACACACACTGTCAAGTAAAAACTAATCTGCCTATATTAAAAGAGTGGACCAGTCATCGGCAGTTTGCAATCAATCAAGTTGCAAGCAAGAAATAATAATAACAATTTCCACTTGCTACATGGATGACAACTGCAACTCTAGCGGTCATCTTTTTTCTTCTAAAAAAAAAAACAATTTCCACTTGCTCACGTGGTTGACCCACAGCTCAAATTTACTACTTTTTCAATCATTATACGTTCTTTATATTTGTTTTTCCTTTATTTCCCGATAACATGGCTAAGATAGACTTATAGTGCGAGCAAACTTTAAATTCCTGGAGCGTATCGCCCTCCTCGAAGCAATAACTAATAATATGACAGCAAGAACTACCGTAACTAGATAATGTAGACAGCTATTTGTCTTCTTATTTTTTTTCCATGTCCACAGGAAGGAGGCTGTGAGTGCAACTGTGCAAGGAAAAGATATCCCAAAAATTAATGGAGTGCATCGATCCAAAATTAATAAATCAAAAGATTCCATTCACGCCTCTGGCAGGTCATGATTTTTTCTTTCCCAGCAAAAAGTCATTAACTTTTCATCCTAAAAAAAGCAATACCCTCCCAATTCAATAAACGTGAGTGTTAAAAGAGATTTTTTAGATTAAAATTTTAGGAGGATAATGGTGCATCAAATTTCATTAACCACACAAAATATAGTTTCTACCATCAAGTTTCAGTTTTCTCCTTAGTAACAAAAAATATGCACCGAAAGACTTGTTTTGATTTCTTTCTTCTGTTAAAATAATATATCTAACCAATTTAGTTCGACAAAAGAAATTATAAAAACTTATAATTCAGCTATTAGATATTAAGTATCTTCTCTCTTTAATACGGTTATTAAGATCGAAATATTAAATTAAAAAAAATTAAGAACGAAAGATACTAAAATCATAAGAAGATTTATCCATTCGTAGAGTGACATAACATTTTTCGATATGTAGAGTGATATGATATTTAATGTTGGATCAGATAACATTAAGAATATGCTAAAAAATGGGGAATTGGAAGAAAAGGTGGGGGAAAAAATGAACTCACCGGAAAAGTGAGACCTGGACGAGAGTGCTGGGCCACCACATGTGAGCTGGGTCGATCACGTACTTCCTCATCAGCCCGGCCCATCCGTATCCCAACACCTGCACAGTTAAGTAACATTACTCCACATCAACTAATCACACACTACTCGCCCTTCGATCGAAACAAAAACGAAGAAAATAACGAAAAAATAACAGATAAATCACAATGAAGATAAAAATCTTGGTACATTTTTGTAGTTGTTAGACAGATGCATGTTTTAACCAGATTAAATAAATAATTAACAACAAATTGGAGGAGGGGATTGGGAGATGGGAAATGTGACAAAAAACCTGAGTGGTGTTGATGAGCAACCAACTGGCGACGAAGCTAATGGACCTCTTGTAGAGGGCGCGGATGATGTCGACGATCATGACGGCGTAGGCGTTGCCGCTGCCGAAGGCGGCGCCGGCGTTGGCGAAGATGGAGATGAGGACGTGCTCCTTCATGTTGAACGGCCCCGGGTTGAGGGAGAACTCGCGGCCGCCCAGCCGGAACTTGGTCGTCGGCAGAACCCGCGCCAGGAAGTGGCCCAGCGGCAGCGACGCGATCTGGACGGTGATCTGGGTGATGACCATTCACCAGCGGCTGGCTCCGGTACGAGAAGAACTGGTTCAGGAAGGAGAGCAGGCAGCAGGAGAACACCCCCAGCAGCCACATCCGGAACGTCCACACCGGCATCGTCGGGTCGTCGGTGTTCGACACCGTCAGCCGCACCTCCTCGATCGGCGAGATCTCGTACTCGTCGTCGTCGACGCCGCCGCCGCCGGCGGCCATGCCCTTCTCGTCCGCCATGTTCGACGACAGCTCCAGCGCCCCGCCGCCCGTCATGGTCTCGTCCGGCCTGCTCCTCTGAGATCCGCAGCCGCAGTAGTGTGAACTGTGAAGGCGGAGCAGTAACGACACAGGAAGCCTGGGAGACGAGAACAAGGTGCCGTCTATTTATAAAATAAACCCCTCCGTGGAAAAAAAATAATAAAAGAAAAATACGTTAATTTCTTAGCTATAAATCTAAGGATAATAATATTTTTTTTTATTGATATTATCCGAAGTCCATTTTTTATCTAACATAAGTAATCTTATGTAAATCTTTAGAACATTAACCAAATCATTAATAAGGATGATATTATCTACGTAAAGCTATATCTCTCAAATCAAATAAAATTTTGAAAGATTTTTTTACCCGTTTTTATTAACCGTTGAGATTCAAACCAACAACGCCTACAATATTAGAAATTATGATCTTAAAGCATCTTCACTAAATTCATAATTAAGAAAAATACATCTAACTGACTCAAATGATTATAAGACATGAGTCCTCAAGTTAAAAGAAGGAGAATGATAATACATAATTTAATATTTAAATAATCAATTTAATCAAAAAAATTATTAGAATAAAAATATTAAGTGGACATAAATTACTTTGGAGAAAAAAAGTTAATTAATGAATAAAGGGAAGAAGTGTCTTTTTTTTGCTTTTTACCATGGGGCTGTTTTTTAGGGAAGTTATTGATAGATGGTTGGCTGGAATCAAATGAATGAATCTTGGACTGATTCTGGATCCGTGGGCGTGGAAAGCGAACGCCAGTTTTCAAAAGGGCAAATAAGTCGAACAAAAAAAAAGACAGGAGATGCTGGATAAAATAAACTTTTAACTTTATTAACTTTTTTTCTTACGATGGCTCCATATTGTCTAAAAGGTACAAATTATATAGTGATAATTATAAAAAAAATATAGTGATAATTAAACGTGATCCATGGGATGAAAAAAAATTAGAGGAATTATGACCATAATTATGCAACGCTTCATCTTACAAAATAATTAATTAATTAATTTGAAATTCAAAGAGCGTGCGTATTGAAGGATTAAAATAATTAATTAAGTATGCAACAAATTATGTTAAAAAAATAGATAAATTTTAAGAATTTACTGAATGTAGATAAATACATCGTACCATTTATCTTATCAATCATAAAATATTAGATATATAATAAATTTAATAACTTATAATATTTTTTAAAATTCTTACGTAGATAACATAAATAATACGATGTTAAAGATATCATATGTGTTATTTCTAAATTTTAATATATTTTTCTTTGAAAGGACTTACCATCTATTGTTTTTCTTTGGCATTATGACCATTTTATTAATATCCGGTATTTTTTAATAAAAGGAAAATGACATGATACAAATGGAATCAAAATAAATATGAGCGTGATGGAGCGATGGGCAAAATTATATGTTGTTATATTTTTTTATTACTATCTTTTTTTTATTGTAAATTTATTTTGGACGAGTGTGAAGGGAACAGTTGGGGGTCGTTTGGTTGGGGAATAAGATCAGGATTAAGGTCTTATTTCCCCTTTTTCAACCAAACGGCTCAAATATTAGTCCAAGAGGCCCACAACATTAAATGCTGGAATATGAAAAAAGGTAAGCATTTTATATTCTTTAGCAACCCAAGAATATTTTACTCCAGCTGGATTAAGGCATGTGGAATACATATTGGATTAAAAAAAATTAATCCAACAACAGTAAAGTTGTTGCCAAACGACCCCTTGGGCATTTGGGCGTGCAAGAACAGCACATTTGACCACCATGAATAACGCCGACCGCCGTCACTTCTACTAAATATGTGTTCATACATGTCCATTTGAGTGTCCTCGCCACATTGTGTGAGCAATCCAAGTAACATGTTTGTTTATTGCCAATTAATCATATTTTTCTATTATTATTAAATTAATGTTTCAATAATGAAGTCTTAGTTCGATCGGGTGTTATTAAGATGTAATTGATTAATGTCACTACGCCAAAAAAATTCACAAATATTAAATAATTCTAGCTTATGGTTTACTTATTTATCCTATCTGAGATAATCTAGTTATTACAAAAGTACAATGTGATATTTTTTATCACTTAATAAGTTCTTTTACTTATAAATAAAAATAAGTAACTTCTAATTATTTTTAGATCATCCAAATATAATTAGAATTAATCTATCAAATCAACTATTCATTGGGAAACTCAGAAAAAATATGGTTTCCGTTTTCAAACGCAGCTTTGAGAGAACAAGGGATTGATTGTGACTAGTAATAATTTATTTTTAAATAATAAAAAAGATAATCATTTATAAATTCATGATCATTTTTATATTTTATTTATGTGATTAAATCTTTGATTTTTTACCTTGGATTCTTACGTTCCTTTTCTTCGGAGCTCAACGTTCTTTTTAAATCATTCCACATAGTTCAAATAAGCACGTGAGATTGACTCTCTAATATCTTCATTTTATTCAAGAAATTGTTTGCTTCATAATCCGCACAAATTTAAAATATATCTTGAATGTAAAGAAAGTAGCACTTATAAGTCCATGATCATCTTTATATTTTGTCCATCTAGAAATACTCCTTGAACCCTTGTCTTGTATTCCGGGAAGAATTCGAGCTTATCTATGTTCATAATATATTTTTGTTACTTTTTTACAAATTAAATTATCGAGAGAAAAAAATGTAAAAAAAGATTTAAAAAGAAAAATAGGGAGAGAACTTCTTTAAGTTGATATGGTGCTCAAGATTTAGTTATATATAGAGTTTTTATAAATGCATTTTTACTGAAAATATCGTGTGGCATGGAGAAATGCCTTTAACATATTAGAGTAAATCAAATTACACTAAATGTTGATCCATGTTTTTAATAATAACATGAATCATAACCTACCACTATCCATGTTGTTTCCCTCTAAAAATTAATCCTATCCTATTGACCTTTCAGGTATATATATGTGGCCACATCTTAAAGAGTTTTAATTAGGAAACAAGGTGACTTTATTAAAAGTTATATATAATAGATATAACTCACGCACAAAAACAAACTTTAGATTGTAAAAAAATATCACGTACACAATAGTGATCTCTTTTATTATGAACTTCATGCTTACAAAAAGATCAATATACAAGCTTCATTTAGAGAATTTCTTCTTGGATGTCGAACTTACTCTAAATCTCAATATCAGATAGAAGAAAACTACTGTGTTTGTCTAATAACATAATAGGTTTTCAAATGTTTTGAGAAGTTGTTTGCAAATCATTTGTCATCCTTAAAGTAAGTCAAGAATCAATTACAACATTGCTTACAAAAATGACAGAATCTTGGAAGAGCCATCAATAGGAAACTCAAAGTGCCATTTGGAGAGGAGGTAAAAGAAGAGGTTATGAAGGTACGACTAAATTTTCAGAGGAAACAAAACATGGTTATTGCTAGGACATAATTTATTATTATTGTTAAAATGACATGACACAACATTTCTTTTGATTTGGACTATTATAATATGCTAAATTCAAGTTCATGCTATATTAGGAAAAAAAGAAAGTAAAAAAAGGATTTATCATGAACATTGTAGATAATTGTTGGATAAGTTTGGGGAACCAAGAAAAAGATGGAGATTGATTCATGTTACGGATGGGATGGTATCAAGATATTGTTTTGATATCAATTTGTTGCGAAAATTATGCAAGAGAAAAGAACTAACGCATGTAGAAGATTATATCAAATTTAACAAAATTCACTCCAAATTAGATTACGTCCTCATGCAAAAATAAATATCTATTAATAGTTGAAAAATTACATAATAGAATATCCCTCGAGCCCCCTCTATAGAGGATACCCAAAACCCTCCCTTGTGCTCCAGATGGGCGGCACAATGCACCTAAATGAGATTTCTCTTCAAGGATAATAGATATGAATTACAAATGAGGATATATTTGAGATTTCTCCTTATTTATAGTCTCTTGAATCTTGGTGTAACGCTCCATTTTGAAAAAAAAGCAAAATGGATCATGTCCGACTAGATCACGGACCCATTTTCCCCACCACTTGATGAACAATCGAGATGGAATATGATTTGAAGTAAAATTGGACTTCATTTTAAACTCCACCGTAATCCTAGATTACCCTATATATACCCCTAGGATGTGGAAACAAACTCTCAGACCTCATATTTTCCACCAAGCCTTCAGAGTCTCTCTCTCTCTCTCTCTCTCTCTCTCTCTCTCTCTCTTCTCTCTCTCTCTCTCTCCCTTCTTCCCTCGAGGCCTAAGGTAAAACAAAACAAAAATATTTTGCCTCTTATTCTTTTCTTCTCTTGGCCTTACACCGAAGGAATGCATGTAAGAGAAATCCACAAGAGAACGATGCACAAGAAGAACGAGAGAAAACATAGTGCCATCATGAAGAAAATGAGAAAACATTTAGGAACGTCAAAAAGGTATATAAGGGGATCCCTAGAGTTGGTAAGACATTAAGTTTATTTCTCTATCTATTTTTATTGGGCTTTATTGAATATGCGGGGCCCACATGAAATAAAGAAATAATAAAAAAAACAAATTGGAGTTTGACACCAAGTCAAACGTGAGGAGTTATAAAAGGTGAGAGAGGGTGCGCGAACGTGAGGAGAGAAAAAAAAGTTTTTTTCGCCGTGCGCAATCCGCCGAGAAGGAGAGAGAAAATTAGAGAGGAGAGAGAAAGTCTTTAGGTGTTCTGTTTGGAGGCGAGTTCTGATCCGTTTTCAACGAAACTTCAGACACAGATTCTCTACAGCCTTCTCATCAATCTCAGATATTTCGGTGAGATCCTTCTGACTTCTATCCCGATTTCCGGAGAGATTATTCTGCGAGATC
>LTAE01002470.1:24653-39871 GCA_001647135.1 Pontederia paniculata | reverse complement strand
CTCTCTCTCTCTCTCTCTCTCTCTCTCTCTCTCTCTCTCTCGAGCATCATCCGTTTCGGCGTCGTTTTAAGAAGGCGATGGACATGAAAAGTCCCTCGGCAGGCAGATAAAAAAAGAAAGCAAGCCGATGAGCAGATGGCTCTGGCATTCTGTCAAACACCCTGCGAGTAAACCGAATAAAAAAAGTTGCTGACTGCTGCGTTGGTAAGTTTATGAGATTATTTCCTGTTGGTTCTCACGTGACATCAGATAACACAAATAAATACAAAAAAAGTAATAATTTTACGGCATCATCATTTTTTAATTAATGTGGGATCTTGTGAACGCAAAGAAGCATCAAAATTAATTGACTCAACTAAAATTAACATAATTAGTTAGTCAAGTTGTGCTCAAACTACTAGTAGTCCGAAGTTTGAATTATAAAAGAAATTATTTTGAATAAAATTTATCTTCGTTATGTATGTTCAAATATCAAATTAATTAAATACTATTAATTTAAATATCATTGAATTTTTTTAAAAAAATCAATTGAGTGACATAATAAGTTAGATAGTAGAGTTGTATACCTATGAAAATTAATAACTCTATTTTTTTGAGCCGTTAATTTAATTAGTCGCTCTTTCAGAAGTTGAATTACTAAATTCTAGATACCGATAGGAAAAGAAAAATCAAAATTGCTAAGTTGACTGGTTTTGTTAAGTATTATAGAGTGGGAACTCGATAAACTAAAAAAGATTTAAGCCCAAATTCGGAGTCCATAGGCCAAGTCGTTCTGGGCTTCATACAGTACTGAAAACTAAAAGGACCCACTTGTGGTTTATGGGCATCACTCCCCAAAGCTTGATAGTGAAAGACGACCGATCTTCGTCCCGTGACCTTTTTTTACTTGTATTTTCTGAATTTATTTACAATCATTTTTCTGAATTTATTTTTAAATATAAATTTATTATTATCAATTATAATTTATCCTAAAGAAATAGTTATGTGAATACATATTTTTAAAGAAATAGTTAATCTATAACTGATGGTATTAGGGTTATAACAATAATAAAGTGTTATGCTAAATTTGAATTTGTAATGCCCACGATTTTAATTAAATCATAATTTATAATATAAAAATAGAGAAAATCTTAGAGGATGCTTATAAATAGACCTCAAGTCAAAGATGAGAACAAGTAGTCACAAGTTATTTTTTCCCAATCCTAACTGTCAAAGTTTTATTTACCTTATCTCTCCAGATAAACTATTTCTCTCTTCTAAGGTTTTCTCTCCTTTTCTCTATCTTCTCTCTCCTTATATTTTAATGCCAAAATTTTTTAGAAGAAAAACTTGAAGAAGATCTAACATGGACAAAAAAGAAAAAGTTAGATTTGGAATTAAGATATATAATTCGAGGATTCGAATGTTAAATAAAGGAAATAATGAAAAATCGATAATAGTATAATCTTTAGGTTAAAGTTATAAATTCTATACATAGATCATAGATACTAGCATGATAGTTATTTTTATTCTAAATAGAAGTAATTTATAGTTATGCTTGCGAAATCTTCCTGTACAAAAATATTGAAAAAAAGGACAAAAAATGGATCTTGCGTCACGATCATGGATGTGAAACATGGTTTCATGACTGTGACTCCATGGAATAATCGCGCACCATGTCGTCCACAACCATGAAATCGAATTTCGCGACCATGACTCCATCACGCAACTAATTCGGTCATGACTGTGAAACAGAATTCACGATCGTGAACCTATCACTCAGTCGTTAGAAGTGGTTTTCACGATTGTGAATATTAAGCGAACCTATAGACAACCTTTTGCTCATAGCCATGAAGATGGATTTCACGCCCATGACGAAAAATTATCACGCCGTGTGCTGTAGAACACACTCGTGAAGCTAGAAATGAAGAAATGAGCATTCAACCACGCCCGTGAAGGTCATCACGCCCTTTAGGAAGATTGTTACGCCCGCGAATTGGACGACCTATGAACTTCTCGTCACGGGAGTGATTGGTGGACATTGCATCGTCACGTCCGCCAACTGTAAGACACGCCCATGAAGTTGAGTTCACACCCGTGAACCTCTTGTTACGCCCGTTTCTCACATCATGAAGTCCACTTTCATGCCTAGTTTAGGCCTCCGCATGAATACGGCTAAACTCAGACTTTTTCTATGAATAGATCCTAATATTGGTTTAAATATTATTGGATGAGTGTCTTGATTAATCTTACTGAGTAATTAATTGATATCACTGCTTTGATCTAGTGTCTTTAAAGATAACTAGAAGTGAGCATACTATTCAACTGACAAAAAGATTTAAAAATTGATAATATTGACTGTTTAGAAATTCATTCCCTCTTGTCTAAAAAAAAATCACTTGTTTCGTACACTTTTCACATTGAAAAGTAAAGGAAAAAAATCACCGTTATTTCCTTTCGAAACCTCATATTTGTTTCGACCTAAATTTGAAGCTAAATACTTTTTTTTCCTCCATTTTCCCTTCCCCTCAATTTACTTTCTCTTATCCAAATTATGCATCATCACTAGGATAGAACCCGATACAAAATGATAACAATTGAGCCGATGTTACAAACAACATACGTTGTGGAAGTTACGTATTGTCTAAGCAACAGATGGCTGCCTTATTCCGATGAGTTAACAATTGACAAAATTTGGAGCTTCATAATTCACACCTTGAAATTCTGGATGATATGGGCTTCCCAGAGCAGAACAAAATGAAGATTACAACAACTCAAGGGAGTAGGAATGGAGAACCATTCCTATCCTACAATCTTGTAACTTGGATTAACCAGATTTTCAAGCCCGGATACAACTTGGGCAGATTCAATCACATCACCAACTTTCAGATCTGCTAAATAATCCTCATTCTGGGTCACGTAGCCGAACACTGCATACCGGCCATCCAATATGTTGGCATTACTTGGTGTCAGTTCACTCTCTTTCAGAAGCCAGAAAACTTGACTTGAACCTGAATTGTTGTCGAATTCCTGTTTCAAAGATTAACAAAGTAGTGCAAATGTTAGCACACGGTCATTTTAACAATCAGAAAAGCAACTGTTCATTACTTACGTCTCTGGCCATTGCCATCGTCCCAAATGCGTTGAACGGCAGACGAGTTTGCGCTTTGTATCTGCCAAGTTCCTGTGACACAGAAATTATGTACATCACGTTGTGCTACAATACGACATTAAGAATAAAAAAAAATGCAAAATCATCATAGTACATTGAACGAAATTGAAACGTTTTGTCCTTCTTATAAATGTTTCTAAGCAACATTGTCGAGTAGAATGTGATAAAAAATCGAAAACCGTAAAATTTTATAAAATATTTTTTTAAAATATACATATATCCAAAAATTTATTAAGCAGTTTTTAATATTTTTTGTCACTTTAAAAACTTTGTGTGCTTAAAAAATAAATTTTAATAAATATAAGTAATATATTATTGTTATTATTATAACTTATACTTATAAAGAGAAAAATAATAAAAAATATTTTAATAAAGATCTATGTATTAAAAATATAATGCATCCAAGTATGATTTAAGTATATATATATATATATATATATATATATATATATATATGTATGTATGTATGTAAAATATTAACATTTATTTTTTTATTTGTAAATTTTAAAAATATAATATAATATANTATATATATATATATATATATATATATATATATATATGTATGTATGTATGTAAAATATTAACATTTATTTTTTTATTTGTAAATTTTAAAAATATAATATAATATATTATGATTACAACTTATATTTCTTTAACAGAAAGCAACAAATAATAATATATATTTAAAATAATATTGTATGATTAGTAGGATCTTATCAATCTTACGATCTAGATCGTACGATCCTATCATTTCTATGAATTCGATCCTTCATTAATCGAGATCGTTGATATCCCGTATGATCGTACGATCTTAGGATTGCAATCTTGATAACCATGATCCTAAAAACTAAAGCTAAAACGAGCAGTAAATGGCTTATAAACCTCCAGTAGTGAACAAGGTTTATTTGCCTTCAAGATGCAATAATCCTGTAACATGTCGAGATGAATTAGTAAAATTCGTTGACCCAGCTGTAAACTTTATAAAGTCTATAGCTGGTTTATTTGCCTTCAAGATCATCTACCATCCGAGTAACTTGCCAATTTGTTGGTCATTAAAATCTAAATAGATGCATAATGGCACCATTCAAGACATGTAACAACCAGTATACGGAAAATTATTTAATATAATAAATATTGCAAACAACTTACTTCCAGCGTTTCACCATAAACAGGGGTTTTGTCACCAAGAGCCATGATTTCGAGAGGTACAGTGCGGACTTTTTCTGTACTGGGATCAATAAATCCCTCAGCAGGGCCTTCAGGATCTCCAGTTTGAACAACAAAGCCATCAGCTAGAACAGACATGCCAGAGCACATATGAGATTCAACAAGATGATGAGACCAACAAGCATTAAATTGTCAAAGAAAAAAATAGAAGACAACAAAATTGTGTTTATAGAGTGCATGTCTAGACTTATAGGTTGTCTGAAAATATGTTATTGGACATCAGACATGACAATCAGATGAAACTATTTGAGTCTAGTCCAATTAAAGATTCAATATCATGTAATACCTCTTTGAATTTCCATGCCATCATAGAAGTGCCTTTCGACTAAATCCAAAAAGTTTCCTGCTGTCACTGGAGCATTATAGCCATCCAGAACTATGCGAAACACACAATCCTGGATGTTTGGATTGTCCTTGACTTTAACTTTCATATCGACAACCGCCCTCCCCTTCAAAAGTGGCATATTCCTGTACTCCTCTGGCACCTCATACGGGAAGCCATCTATCATATCCTCTTCAACACTGCAGAAATGCATTGTTGCAGGAAGATCTCAGCTGCAGTCAGTAACAAGTTTATGTATGAGAATAATGCAGTTAAGAAGGCCTTGCAAGTACTCTAGCTTAGGGTTGGGTGTTTCTGACCAAGATAAAACACCAGCTCAACTAAGCACCTATCATTGTACATAATTGAGCAGCCTTTCAGTGTATTATGATAAACTTCAAATGTTTTGATGTTTGTCTGATTATCTCCTTGTGGGTCAAAATATTAACATTAATATGTTGCAACGTATATCCAGTGTACAATACTGGTCTTCCATTGTTGACACAAAATGCAAATTACACAGGAGGATCTAATTAAGCGCAAAAGATTCTCGAGGGTACACCATATGGAAGATTTTTGGGATCTAAGAACTGCAGATTTTGGTTATTGCGTGACTTTGAGATTAAAAAACCCTCATATTTGACATTGGAATTGCATTTCAAACAAGATTGTCACTTAAGTGTACCACAGTCCCTACCACCTGGTCTTTTCATTAGTTTTCCCGTTCAAGCACATTTCTTATCTCCAGTAGTGAGAAGATTGATGCAGTAATCCACTCTAATTTAAAATTGTCCTTCAGTAATGATTGTTCTCCATATTAATTGTATAAATCAATCTATCTTAGGTGACAGATAGGCATGTATGAGAAAGCTCATGAACATTGAAAAGAAAAAGAAATGCAATTGACAGACACAATGGTAAGATACAAATCCAACCCAAATTGTGATTAAAAAAATGCCTGAAAAGATAGATTTCGGATAATGTAAATTCTGACATGAAATAAACCAAATGAAGACATCTATAATCTTAATAGTTAGTTAAATGCATTTCTCACCCTCCAACATATTCCAAAAGTTCTTTTTGCTTTGCTGGCACTGCATCTCTATCTCTTTGTTCGATGATACGTTGTAGCTCATCCATTCCAACTTCCAGTTTGCCAATCAGTTCTTTTCCATGTTCCTTCTTTGCTTCAGCTACACTCGACAATATGAAATCTTTGCCTTGTTCGAGAGAACGAGATGCTTGCCTCACATTCTACCAACCACAGCAGAAAAGTGTTCAATCGTCATAAGCTAAATACTAACTGATTAAAACCAAGTGGTTTATAAGATGAGTAAGTGCAGAAGAATTTAGCTTATTTTGATAAAAGATCCTCTACCTTTTAAGGTTATCCTTTATACATTTCAGATAGCTTTCTTAATAGACAGCATGTGGAAACATATGAAGGTGCAACATAAAATATGACAAGTTATGCTAGGATGATATTACACAGATACACTGCATTCTTTGAGCTTTGATTTTAATTTCTTTATGACTACTCAATTTAAGTTTAATTTCCCAGGTTCAGATCTAATTTCAGAAAAAAAAGAACCATCTATAACAGTGTTTTTGGATAACACTTTCAACCAAGACAATAAGCCAACTGATTCAAAATCTCAGACATGCACTGACCAATAACCAGCACATGGAAACATATGAAGATGCAACGTAAAATATGTCAAGTTAATTATGCTAGAACGGTATTACAAAGATATATTAAATCCTTGATTATATTTTTTTGGGATTACTTGACTTCAATTTAATTTGGCAGGTTTAATCTAAATTCAGGAGAGAAAAGAAACATTTCATAGGGTTTTAGATAAACATTTAAACCAAAATAATAAACCGACTATTTCAAAATTTTGGTCATGCACTGAATATAAGTTTTATGCTTGCTCGATACACCATTAATCAAGCTCAGATTTTTTGAAATTCATCCTCATTAGATAGAACATTAAGATGCATGTCTCATAAGAAAAGAAGTCTACTTGACATGCCACCATCAGTTTACTTTTTTTGAGAGGAGCCATCAGTGTGGCTTAAGAATATACTATGATTTCTTTTATTGGAAAGTTGAAATGAAATGCAAAATGCCGCTTCCTCTGTAAGCTATACCAACTTAACTAGTTATAGTATCTTGCATGTAGAGGGGCCAGTAAGCCTTATAAATAAGATAATTTAATATGTCTACTTACCCTCTCAACCAAATCCAATGCCCTCACTCCGGAAACCTTGAGACTATCCGTGATATCTTCAAGCGGCTTCTGAACCTCCCTGATGGCTTTGTTATCAATTGGCAATGCATATCTCAACAAGGCACCAGGATCCTTAATAGGAGGGCCAGAAATTAGCACCGAAAGATCAGGCACTACTGCATTAAGAGGAGATGCTTGCGCTGGCGAGCTAAATGCAGGTACAGCAGTAACCAAACCAATTGCTAGTGCCAAGGAAATGGCACATTCCTTTAACCGAAATGTGATGTCCTTCTGCTCAAGAATCAAAAGAATACAATTCATCAAGAGACTGAGGATTCAGTTTATTACTAATGAACAAATGGGCACCCAAAGGGGTAGGCATAAATTCACATATCACAAAAGGCAATCTTCTAATACAAGTTCCACGTCTTAATCACTCGAAATTATAATATCTTTAGCATTCTTGCTCAAAACTCTACCTTTTTTTATTTCACTAAATATTATAGAAAACAAAGCTTTAAAATGTCTCCGCAATTTAAGCAATACGGGAAACTCTTCTTGAGTAATAATTTTACCAATGTGCTGAAAAGATTGGGCCAAAAATAATCTTTTCCTCTTCGGTCAACTGAATTCGATCTTTATCACATAATTGACACCCAAACTGTTAGAAAGAACCCACAGCAGCTCAGAATTTCCAATGCATCAATCTTAGAAATGGCGTTACCTGTTCCGTCTGAAGATCGAGACGCGGAAACTTTGAGGCGGAGCAGAGGCAACCCAAGCGAAGTTGTCTCCGATTCCTGTCAAAGCAGCTCCTCCGGGTGGAGGAGAAGGTGGAGCTCAATGCGGCCGGAGAGGAGCGGCAGTTGGAGGAGAGGAGGGCCGCCATTGGAGCGAGTGGTCGGAGCTGGAGGTGGAGGTGGGATTGTGACATGAATTTGGGGGGTGAAGAGATAAGATGCGCACAAGGTGATCGAGAGCGGGCGCACAAGAGCCAGTGCTTTGTCCAACTCATCTGCGCGGCGTGGATAAGGCGGACCCATCCGTCGACATGGAGGATAAGGAGTGGGCAGAGTACGAGTTTGATGGTCCAATCACAAGATACAGCTCCTTTGTTTATTTTAAGCTTGCGCTCAAGTGCATACTACATGTTAATGGTATCTTTGTGTGTGTAGATATTCTCAACTAGTGCAAGTTAGATTCGGTGCTAGAAAAAACGGAGGTCATTTGGAACTTTGTTGCTGTTCACAAAAGTGTCTTGGCAACTCAAAATGAAGAAGCCAGTCGAATTCTGGCACACTTTACTACTGTTGTGCTCAAGGAAGCAAAAATATCATGCCCCGAATCTCCAAATGTGACGAGTGGGTGCTACGATATTTTACTTTATTCAAATTCAAACTCTAAGATATAAGGATAAAATTAATTCTAACTTTCGAATTTATAAAAAAATTCGACATTGATCTTTATTAAAAATATGTTCGTGCATTATGTACATATAATAAATAGGTCAAGTTCGAATCATATAAAGTAAAAGGTCAAATGTCCAAGGGAGTCAAACAATACTCTCCATCACATCAACTACAAGAATAAGCACTAGGGTTCATGAAAAAATAGGCACAAGTCTATATTATGAAGAATAGAAAAGAATAATAACAATTCTCATCCTCTTCAATTCATCACATTAACAACTTAATTATTTTTCTTTTTTAATGCCCTATGAACATACAAAACAATCATCAATCTTCGAGGAGTACTTTTTCCTCCCCACTTACAAAAGTAATATAAATAGAGGAATGAATATAAATTGCTCAATGAGGAATAAGATTTCATAAATCACAAAATCATAAAGAAAATAAATTCAACGTAAATCATATATCATAATCCAATATCAATACATAGCTTATTTTATAGAAAATAACTTGCAAATCATATGCAAAATGAAATATGCTATGCATAATCTATATTTATGTGTCATAACACCATCTTGTAAATCACGAGTAAATCACTACGTTCTATCCAGGAAGTCCAACGGTCTGCACAAGCTAGGCTCTGTGCCCACCCAAATGTCTCATCTCATCCACGAGAGGTCCAATGGCCCACACAGCATGGCTCCGTGCTTGCCCAAAGGTCTCATCCCATCTCCATAATCACACATCCACATCATCATCCACGAGAGGTCAAATAGCCCACATATTGGTAGCTCATGCCCGCATATGACTCTCTCGTCACCATAATCCATCTTAAGTATATCACCTTGCTCCAAGCAATCCACCATGCATGCTCTAGTGCAAATGCATGATGACGCCACAATACCCTTTAAAATATTAATTCATATTTAATAAAATTGATTTTTACACTGAATTCATAACCAACAGACAATCATACATCCGAAAACAAAATCAGCAATTGAAAAAATATATTCAAACACATGATTAATTTCTCCTAGTGTCAATGTCTTTTATTAGTTAACCAACTAGTTTTCACCAAAATCAGATTCTAGGTAACCACTAAGTTAACCATGATTTTAAGCAAATATACCAACTCATTATTAAGTACTAGTCCAAAATTATCATCCTCCTTAATCCTTACTACTCACTGTAGTAACTCCATTTAAAAATTAACCTGGTAGTATATGAATCAATTACCCATTACTTATCACTAGTTGATACTACTAAGTAATTAACAATAGTCATTATTTTTAATTCTCTTAAGTAGTAACAAATACTCCTACTTATATAAATCATGACAACACTATCATCATGCATCAACTCTGCACTTCAAGCGTTCGACCATATGCTTACCACATATGTATTTCATATTGGTTGCTCCCTCCTTCAGCTACTGCTACGACGTCCGACGGTGACATGATCAATATGAGAAGATGGAAAAAGGAGATGTTAGCCTCCAATGTTGTCCCAGTAAAGTCCCTTGACATCAAGATGGGGAAAAAGAAACTAGTTAGTCAATAATAGTTATCATTAAATTCTAAATGTCTAAAAGCACCGGTTGCTCACCGAAAATGCAGGTCGTGTCTAGTGATACATCCTCTCCCTCGGCTTCGGCGACTCGTAGACACACGCAAGAATCAAAGCTGTCCTAACACACGGGTGGAATCAATAATCGGGGATGCTTGGTCTTGTCACTATAAAGTACTAGGAGCTCACCTTATAACAATACATCAGTGTGCAACTCCATCGTCGCTCATGGTGAACTCTCGGAGAAGGCGTCGAACCCCACTTGACCTACATCGTTGCCTTCATCTTGGTGTGATCATCATCCTCGTACACTTTGATGATCTCATGGTTCATCGGTAGCCCCCAATCGCGGCTTGGAAGAAGGGATGACAACCCCTTTTTGCTCTTGTAGTTCATGTGATTGAGAGAAAAGGAAATGGAGGAGGAGATGGGTTTTCTCTCCTCCTTTTATTTTTTTATTTTCCAGTTGTTTCTTTTTTTTTCATTTTTTTATATTTTGGGTTGGCCATCCCAATACTACACCCATAACTAAATTCATCCTCAAAATTTGTACGTGTCCGAAGTTAGAAAGTAAGAGAATTGCTTCTCCATATATCTTCTTCTAACTCACATATTACTTGACATATCCCTTACACACCTCACGTGCCAAATCATACTAGGTAAAATCTTTTCATGCTTCCATAAGTTGTTCCTCAACGTACTAATCCTTTCATGATAAGATTTTCAGAAATATAGAAATAATGAATGGATTATATATATTCTTGCCAACTCTGGTAGTAATGATAAGTGATCATTCACAAGTTTCACTCTCTTATATGCCATATAGATGATGCATACATTTTACAACATATTTTAGAGTCTGCATTAGGCATGATTTTGAATTATTTTTGCATAGAATGCATCTATTTTTATCTTTATTTGTTTATGTTGTTTTAAGTCCAAAATCTACTCATGTTTGATGTTATTTTGTAGGAATCACTTGGAGAGGTCAAGGAAGGACTGGAAGTGACCTAAAATCGCAAATGAGCATCTTAACAATGGGAATCGAATATTCAAGATCCATCACGGGCTGTGACATTTCACTATAGGCCGTGATGAATGAGTACTAGTCGCAACATTGGTCATCATTAGTCGTTACGATCATATCACAACCTTTACTGAGAGCACTGCAACTTCAACTCAGAGGTTATGTGTTGTGATGTCATATTACGAGCCGTGAGGAAGACTATCACGACCGCAATACCCATATTACGACCCTTACAGAGCAGCGACTTCGAAAATCAGATTTATCATGAGCCACAATAGCATGTTACGGGTCGTGAAGGCAAATATTACGGAGAATCGCCATTCATCGCGGTATCGATAGAAGCGGTTTTGTATTGGAAAGTTCAATGTTACATGTCGTGAATACTATTACAGACCATGAGAGAAGAAAGTTCAAGATGCACATATATTCGGCGCTCGAGTTATGGGCCGTGACATATTATCACGGATCGTGACAACTTGAGAAACCATGAAGATATTTATACTTATGTGTCGTGATATCCTGTCATGGGGCGTGATGAAGGTACGCATATTTATATGGTCGAGATTTCGATACGACTTGACGACCAGAGAGATTGATATTTGATCTCAGACTCTAAAGAATGGATTCTATCATATTTTTTAGGATTTAAATAAGCTTTTATTGGACTTTCATCGTCACTATTGATCTAAAAGCAGGATTGACCCAAGGGTCCACATGCAACTATATCCAACCCTAGGAAACCCTAGAGTATAAGAGGATCTCGTCTCAACCTGAGAGAGAGAGAGAGAGAGAGAGAGAGAGAGAGAGAGGTTGGACGGGGCGATGCTATGCTATGCTAGAGAACTAGAGCCGTCAACTAGAGTAAGAACACCAAAGAATAGAGGTTACTCTGAAGGACAAATGAGAAGTCGAGATTATACATCCGTTAAGGTCAGCATCTTCTCAACATCTAGAAGAGTATTTCCTTGTTCCATACTTTGTTGGGGACAAAATATTTTCTGTAATTAAGACAACCTATTTTGAATATTCTTTGTATTAGTTTTTATTCCTTGATATTATTGCTACTGTAGAACTTATATAGCTTTCGAGACTTTTAATTGAATTATTTCTTCATTAACATGATTTCCTGAGATTTCTGAATTTGATTTATTGATCTTTAACTATATAGTGTGGTCAATCTATTTGCAATTCACATCCTACGGTTCTGATCCGTTAAGGACGTTGTCATTTGTGGTATGTTAGGTCAAAATGTTAAGAGTGGTTTAATAGTTTAGGAAGCCATCTTACTGCATCTTGTATTTTCTTCCTGAGGATAAACTCGTTAAGGGGTATTTTCTAGACTGTTTAATACAATATAGTTGATTTACCCATTAAATAAATTCATAACTTAGATTTTCCTAATCATATGAAGACTCAATAATTGATTTTCATATTATATACATTTGTTGTACAAGGTTCTGAATATTCATCTTAAATTTAGTATTGTCCATGTCCTAGTCATCATCCCATATTATTACTATTGTTAATTATATTTACATATTATTAATTCTCTGAAACACCATCCCAAAGTCATTGTTATCTCCTATTAGCCCTGAAATTTGATTAGATAGTTAAATAATTCATCTTGGGATCGACAACCTTTACTCTTATACTCTATTACTTGAACGGCTAGTGCACTTGCTAACATCTATTTGCATGTGTTCACATTTTTTGCATCAATAGATTCAATATATTTTAGACTATATTTCAATATAGTTTCAAATCTCAACCCCTTTGTTTATTTTTTGAGAACTCAAGATTGAACTTGAAAACATAATTCAATCGACATGACCAACTTACATAATCTCTCTTCAAAATTTGAGGCAAAAGTTTTCTCACCATCTAACCTCCACATAAAGTATCAACTTCAACTAACTTGAGTTTCTCGTCTTCAAACATAACCTAAAATTTTACTCCCTTCAAAATTAGAATCTTCACACTTCATCGAATTTTTTTCAATGCATTTATAACTCATATTCCATCTTATTGATATCGACAATAATAAAAAAATATCTCGAACACCAGATCAATGTTCGATTCCATTAAAATTTATTTGATGAAATGACTCCAACATGATATTGACTCACTTTTTTTTGATTTTTTTTTCTTTTAATGGCTTTAAATGGCTAATGTTAGTTCCAACTCTCGATCAGGATTGAGATGTCCACTCCAATTGCTCTTTTAACGAACTTTTTACCAACACACCACATATGCCAAAGTTGATGACTTAGTCTGAGCTCTCAATTGATGACCGGAGGTGCACAACTCCGATCGATCTATTGATAAACTTTCAACTAGCCCATCCAACATGTCTAAATCGTCGACATAAAAATATGTGACGATGAGTCACTTCTGGACCATAGCAATTCTAGAAATGATAATTATAATTCAGTCAACTACATTGAATGAGATGTATGGATGAACACAAATAAGGAGTTGAATACAAGTCTCTACTAAAGAATGATGTGTCAGACTTAATGACAACAAAGTAATAATTAGTAATGATTCTAACCGTCATGATGGACCTTGATCAATAAATGATTCCAAAAATTAATAACAATGATTTACTGATCACAAAATATATTGAAGTCGGTAACGAGCTAAGAATCAATATTGATTCATCATGTTCGACAATAATAAACCATAAGTCGATAATATTGCCAAAAAAATGATAACGAGGAATCATATGATCAATACTTATTTTTTTAGTGGATCATGATAAATATTGATGAAATAAGTATTGGCAACAACTCCTTGGTCACTATTTGATAAGTCATATCTATAGTCAACATTATGTGAATAAAAATCATGATTTATGCCAGTGAATCAAAATCAGCAAATAACCGACAATAATGAATCATAAAGTGATGACAAATTAATTATAATTTGTAAATCATTTAGTGATTGAAAATTTGATGAAAATTAATAATAAGTTGTGAATTAGTATTTGAAGCAACAAATCATGAATTGACAATGATAATGTATCAATAATGAACTAAGATCTCACAAATAATTTATAATTGACAATGATGAACCGAACATCACAACAAATCAGAATTATTTAGAGAAATATATAAATCGATCATAATAATCATGGAATCCATGGTATTAATTTATTTGTGACAAACAAATATCACGATGATGACAGGAAAGGATATACCTAAATAGCTTGACCCAACCCCCGAAAAGCTTACACTGATCTTCATTTTTGTAAACAATTTATGCTTATTTACTTTCATTTTTAGCATTATGAATATTCGGCATCATCATTATTGGATTTTGGGAATTTAAGCTAATTTAAGAAGGTTTTAACCAGATTTCATGGTTTTAGTTATTTGAATATTCAAAATTTTAAATTCCTTCCGTTTTTGTGGTTGCAGCCGAGGAATCGAGGTAATCTCCACAACTGACACCCGGATTTTACGGAGCTGATCCTTCACCTGCGAGATTTTTGGGGATTTTGAATTTTGAAGATCTTCTCACCTCCAGATTTTGAGGAAGCACAAAATAGAAGGTCTGAAAAGGACACGGGGAGCATAAAAGGAGAATAGGACTATGTGACCAAGGGGGGACAGACGACCGGAACTGAATTTTATCTTTTCTCACTAAACTTTAGTTTTCGGGCAGATACTATGTTGGTTGTATTCTATTTTGCTTATGTAACTTCTGTACCCAAGATGTCTGGCTAGACTCCTATCGCCAGGATCCTAGGGAATACTCTGTCTCACTCTATTTACTATGAAATGCTTTGAACTTTCATTTCTCTATCGTCCACTTGATCTCGCGCACTGAATTGTGATGATGGATTTTGTTTTATGTTTATTGTTGTTCGTTTGATTTTTCCCAAGTGTGCACTGTCCATAGGGGCCTTATAGTGTTGCACCTTCACACAATGAGCCGAGAGGTTAGTGATGAAGTTTGGGGGAACCTTAGTCCAGGTTATGCCTCCTGAGTTAGGGGATAGGTGAGAGTTTGCCTCCGGGCAGATACTATGTTGGTTGTATTCTATTTTGCTTATGTAACTTCTGTACCCAAGATGTTCGGCTAGACTCCTATCGTCGGGATCCTAGGGAATACTCTGTCTCACTCTATTTACTATGAAATGCTTTGAACTTTCATTTCTCTATCGTCCACTTGATCTCGCGCATTGAATTGTGATGATGGATTTTGTTTTATGTTTATTGTTGTTCGTTTGATTTTTCCCAAGTGTGCACTGTCCATAGGGGCCTTATAGTGTTGC
>LTAE01002470.1:9410-23943 GCA_001647135.1 Pontederia paniculata | reverse complement strand
GGTTTATAAATAGTAAAATTTGAAGTGAAGACAACCTTTACAAAAGATTGATCCTGATTAATCCCCTAACCTGTGGTCATTTTCTATTCTACCCCACACTTCGCATCAAGTTTTTTGCGTCGTTGCCGGGGATACTTTTGATTTTTCGCGCCTTTAGCCCTGCTATTCTGATTTCAAGTCTTATTTCCATTGTTTATATTTCACACCTTGTTTATAATTTTCAGATTTCTTTGTTTCACTTTTCTTTTATTTTATTTCGACCATTGGTCTGCTGCCCAACCCTAACCTCTGCTTAAGAGGTGTATGCTAAGAGCCAACTCTGAAGAAGAAGAGACTTTTGAGTTCGATCCTGAGATCGAAAGAAACTTCAAGAGAAGAAGACGAGAGCAAAGACTCTGAAAACTCCAAGTCGAGCTTTAGAAACCACACCGAGATGGCCTAACCTAATCCGGTTGTGGGTCAACCTAATCAAGTTGGGGGCCAAGCTAATCAAGTTAACCCACACATTGTGGCCAACCCTGATGCAACTCGAGCACTTGAAGAATTCTGCAGACCTACAACTGTAGGCCTTAACTCAGGAATAATAACGCCAGAGGTGAACGCTAACAAGTTCCAGTTGGACCCAACCATATTGGGTTACCTAGGGCAGAACCAGTTTGGTGGGCTTGCCCATGAAGATCCCAATCAACATCTAATCAATTTCATCAACATCTGCGACACCTTCAAGTGCGATGGACTCACCGATGACGCGGTCAGACTTTGCTTATTCTCATTCTCTCTTCGGGAGAGAGCCAAGGACTGGCTGCGTTCATTGGAGGAGGACGCAGTAAGCACATGGGATGAGCTCATCACAACTTTCATGACCAGATTCTACCCCCGGGAAAAATCGTGCAAATGAGGAACCAGATCACCTTGTTCATGCAATAGCACAATGAGTCTCTCTACGAAGCATGGGAGATGTTCAAGAAACTACTGAAGCAATGCCCTCACCATGGATTCCACAAATGGATGACGGTCCAGACCTTCTACGGTGGGCTTACTCCTGAGAGCAAGTCCACCCTCGACTCAACAACTAGAGACAAATTTATGTCTCAAAACACAGATAAGTCAACCAGCTAATCGAGAGGGTGATCAAAACCCACTGAGAATGACCTGAAGACCGGGTTAATAGAAAGAGACCCAAAGAACAAAGTGCTTCCGTCAACCCTGTCAAGATAGATCAACTCTCTTCTCAAATAGAAGGCCTTGTCAGCCTATTCTAGAAAACTCTAGAAAAGAAGGTTGACCCCACCTCCACAAGCTCCAAGATATATGCAGTTGAAGCAACTCCGAACCAGTCTGCTTCATCTTTTGTTTGGTGTGAGCAATGCTGGATGATTGGACATGTAGCCGCTCAATGTCAAGCCATTAACTACAATGTCCAAGAGCCCCAAGACGAACAGATTAATGCCGCAGCACAATATAGCCAAAACCCAGCCACGGCACAATACCAAAACCAAGGTCTACCCTGGATCAGGTCTCATCCCAACTTGTCTTATAAAAGTCAAAACTACCAAAGGCCTCCTGTTCAAAACTTCAAACCAAATCAGTATCAACCTCAAAACAACTAGCAACAACAGGCCTTACCTGCACCCCCTTCCTATCTAGCTTTACCCCCATCTCAAGCAAAGTCGAGCCTTGAAACAATGATGGAAGGTTTCCTCAGACAACAAGGCGAAGCAATGAGGCAGCAAGGTGAAGCAATCGGGAAACAAAATGAAGTCCTGAGACAAATGTGCACAAAAATTAATGGACTTGCTGCCCATAACAAGATTCTAGAAAATCAAATTGCACAACAAACGAGTTCATCCACCAGACCACCTGGGACGTTCCCGGAGCAACCTAAAATAAATCCCCGAGAACAATGTCAAGTTGTATCCCTCAGGTGTGGGAAGCAGCTAGAAGAATCTCCAAACCAGCAAGCCTCACCTAAAACAATTGAAACAAGCCCGCCAGATGTGGAGCCAAGCAATCAGCCAGAAGCAATTCGCGATGGAGATTCTCAATCAAAACAAGTCTTCAAGGATGATATCGAGCCTAATCCTAAAACAGCGGAAACTGAACCTCCACAAGACAACCCGAAAACAAATCCCCCAACCTCTAAGGAAAGCCCCTTAACCTCAGAAGCTCCAATCGACATGAGGTTTGTGCCTTTCCCTCAAAGGTTAATAAAAACTCAAAACGACCAACAGTTTACTAGATTTCTGGATGTACAGAAGAAACTACACATCAACATCCCATTTGTCGAAGCCATCCAACAAATGCCTTCCTATTCTAAGTTTCTAAAAGACATTCTATCAAAGAAGAGGAAAATAGACCTCCACGAGAAGGTGGCCCTAACCGAAGGAGCAAGCGCAGTCATTCAAAATAATTTCAGTTGAAATCCTTAGCAATGAATAATGAACGATGATAGTAGATCAATGATGCATTTGGTGTACCACGACGACCCCTTATTTCCGACTTTTATCTTTTAGCATGTTTACTATATTTTATTTCGACGGATTTAAGGATTATAAATAATTGGTAACCAGATAATGTTATCATAAGTGGGACTTCAAAAGTCCCTCACGTTATCATAAATTCTAATTATCAATGCACAATGAGTATGAGGACATGATGAAATCTTATTCAAAACGGTAACCAAATATTATTGTAAGAATAATGTTCATATAATCTAAGTCATAATATAGGTAAACTTATTCAAATCATGATAGGAAATAATAATAGTTTGGATAAATATGACATCAATAAATTAAATTAATAATTAACTAGATCACTTGGAAGATGTATCATCACATTAATTTATTACATATACATCATAATATAATTAGCACTAATTAGCATAAGCACCTAAAAATAATAAAAATCATACTTATTAAAAAAAGGTCAACTCTACTACTTGGGTCGTAATGCCTTGAACTGCCGCTATGGCCCAAGTCGTAGCTCCTAGTGGCCATGAAACTACGGTCTTGGATTGTAGCGCATTATTGTGCACTACGATCCAAAATTGTAATGCACGACGCTTTATGGTCTTGGACCATAACGCCAATGTGGTGCTATAGTCCAAGACCATAGTCCTATGTGATGGAACATCCTTATTTATTTATTTTCTTCTTTTTTTCTTTTTTTCGATTTGAGATAAAGGTTTGATATCAGATTTATAAGAAAGAAGTTAACCAACAACACATTACATCTAGAAATCAAACATCAAGGATCTAAGAGGATTATTGTTATAAAGTGAAAAAAAAATGAACAATCATCATCTTACAATGAAAAAACATGAACAATTGTAATCTAACAACGACAAATATTATTAGACTTGAAAGGCGTATGGTGATAAAAAATTAGCACACAAATTATCTTCATGTAAACAATCATGAGATCTAACATATCCATAGATACAAAATAAAAACATGATTAATCATCATCATGCAACATCATAGATCTTGTTGATTTATAGAAAACAAAATTGAATCAAGATCATGTCATTAGTACGATTTATCAATATGAGAATAATCATTGATTCAAGAGCAAAATATGACATCATAATGAAGCATTTGATTAAATTTAGTCAATCTAACAAAGAGAATAAAAAAAGAAGATTGTTATGTTTCCATTTAACACACCTTATTAGGGATGGAAACATTTCTTTTTGTTCTTCTCATGTAGATCTGGTATCTCCTCCTTCCTCTAACGTCATTTTTCTTCTGAGCCTCCATCAATGTCATCCTCATGTGCCTTTATCATGGCCACTAGAGGAGGGAAAAGAGTCTTTCACATAAGAGATGGGAAGAAATTGGAAGAAGAAAATGAAATCGTAAATGAGAAAAATTCGTGGCCAATTATGGTGATAATTCCCTTAGTGGCAAACTTTTAGTTTCAAATTTTAAAATTAATTATATCATTTATTACTTTATTTCACTATTGATTTATATTTTTCTTGTTTTTGAGGTGTTACTACAACACTTTAAACCTTGTTGGCTTCCTCTTCAAGTCATTTGATGTTTGTGCTCGATGCCTATAAATAAACATGCATTTGCATTTGCATGACCTTATGAGTGCATTATGTGATGAGTTGTGAGCTTAGGTGCATGGTGGTAGCGTGCGCGCGCTCATAAGTGGAGAGAGAGTGTACGTGAACAATTGTAGGTGTCACAAAGTGTTGTCTAGGTGTCATCCAGGAGTTGTATAAACAAGTTTTATTATTGTCATTTGTTTTAGCTAATTGATTTATAAGTGGTACTGGAGTAGGTTGGCCTTTGACAAGATTTTGTCAATTCGATATTTCACTAGATCAAGTTATGTGGAAACTCTATGATTGAAGATGGTGCTAGAGAAGCTACAAGAAAGTTTTGTTAGAGCAAGTTGGTCTTGGATCGCTAAAGGAAAACTCTTTCAATGCACAATTAGGTATTGTTAGAGAGTACATATACTTGAATGATAATGAGGAGTTCACCAGGTCAAATGATAGATTTCAGATCCTTAGTAAACTCCAGAGACAAGCTCAACCATTATAATTATAATATTTGGAGTATTCATGTGCAATATTATTTGAAAGGGCAAAATTTTTATAGCGTCATTGTTGAAAATACAGTTACACCACCTACCAATGTCGAATGGGGTGCAAAGTTGGGAAAGCCATGTACCTGCTTGATGGATCAATGATGAATGTATTCCTTTAGAAGATCAAGGATAAGGAGACACTTAAGGAAACTATGAAAAACTTAGCTACATTCTTCATAAAAGAAGAAGAAGAATGATGCAAAGATTCAATGACTAGAGAATGATTTAATCTCCAAAAAGCAATTGACATGCAAGTGAGTTAGTACTTCTCCAAACTAGATATTTTATTAAATTACCAAATTAGATCCCAAAAAATATAATTATTGAAACAAAGATGTGCAAAATCATTATTCATGATCTCCGTCCAAAATATAATTGTCTTATCACTGCTATTAGATGTTGGGCTCAAGAACCAACTTTGACAGAGTTAGAAAATAGCTTGGTCAATCAAGAAGATCTGCATGCACAAATATCCAAAGTCACGATCACAAATGAGGAGAAGGCTTTGGTTGTAAAAAGTGCAACAATAATGAAAAAAAAAGTCGAGTTAAAGGCTTATCTCAGGGGGGAGCTTACATAGGTCCAAACAAAGGGAACTCTACAAGATGATATAATGTCGATTGTTTGGTACTACAATTGTGGGAAGAAAGATCACTATGCATATGACTATTAGCATAAACATGAGGAAGGAAATACTATCACTTTCCATGATAATGGAAGAGAAGAAGAATGAATCTTGAAGCATCCTTTGTAGTTGGAGAAGCTACTATCAACCTTGGATGAAAATGGATAATCAAAGATATGATGGAACTCATAATGAGTATCACCAAGAAGCTTTTTGAAGAAGAAACTCTCATCATAATAAATGATCAAGGTATTAATTACCACAATGATTGGATAGTTGATCTTGGCTATTTTAACCATACAACATAAGATAGAGAAATTTTATATCATGTATGAGTACAAACAAAAGCATAAGTGGTGATTGCTAATAAAACTTGACTTCCAATTACTCATGTTGGAAAGATGACAATAGTTAAGTCATGGCAGGTGGAGATCGATCATGTGTCCACATGTCGTGCATGCCTAAGAATTTATTATTAGTATCAAAACTTACTTTCTCCGACGATAATACGTTGTTTGAGCCAAAGTATGTTAAAGTCTTTTGCAACCTATGGCATATTAATCAACCAATATTGTAAGGAAGGAGAATAGAATTTGTTTATGTATTGTCTCACAAGTAAAAATAAAACATATGATCTTTGGTGTACAAGGGTCGGGGACATGAGTTGTCGTTATTGAAGGCAATGATGAAGTCTATAGTAGAAAGACATCATGACTTAGGTGTTTGAGAAGGTATTGTTTCTGCAGGATGTCAAGATGTCAATTTGATAAGGCACATCAACTATCTTACAATATGTCAAAGTTCATGATGGGAAATTCGAGAACACAAGTAGAAGATCACAAAGAGAAATGTAGAAAAATAGAGAACACACACATATTTACTCAGGTTCACCCTTTTATTAGGGCTACGTCCTGCAAAGATATTTCACTATTATTATTTTTCGTTACAACCGCTCAACATCACATCTTAAATAAGAGCAATATATATGGGTCCAAAACCCTAACAAATAGATAATCTCTTAATCCGCACCATACAGGCCAGCGGAACCTCCGTCGGGGGGGGGGGGGTGGGCGGTGCCCCCCGAACCCCCCCTTTCCGCGTGTAGGGATTAGATGTCGTTGGGTAATACTCCAGTTTCCCTAAGCTCACGTGGGCGTACCCGGTGTGAGAAACAAGAGGCCCTGAAGTAGTCACCAACTCCAACAGTTCAAAGCTAATGAACCATTAGAGTTTTTTGCACTATGATGTCCTTGAACCCATGAAGCAATCATCCATTCGTAGATTATGTTAAATTATCTAAGGTACTTTATGTGGGCTTCATAAAAGAGATATATGTAGTATTAAATAAATTCAAGAAGTTCAAAGAATTGATTAAGAAAGAGACTTGTCAGAAGATTAAATGTCTCTACAGGAACAATGGAGGAGAGTATATATGAGAGGATTCATCTCAATATATTTGAGTATGCCATATATGGGGTTATCTAACTTGTCCAGCACACCATAACAAAATGGTGTAGTTGAGAGGATGAATAATTACTTGAAAAGCATGTTGCATGTCAAGAATGTGCCTCCAAATTTTTTGGTAGAGTGCATGAGGACAACTACTCATGTCATTAATAGTCTACCTCAAGCCAAGTTGAGATTTATCTCAAGTACAAGAAGCTGCAAATGTTTAAGCTTGCGATTAGTTATTCTTGAGTATTTTGATGCCTTTTTCATCTTTTTGTTGATGATAATTCTCATAGTAAGCTTAATAAGAAGACAATACACTTTATATTCATTGGATACGTAAACCAACGAAAACATTGAGATATTGTGTTCCAACAACTGGACCAATTCGTATCAAACGGAATGTGATATTCGACGAGATATCAACATTGTCTTATTCAAATAATGTTGAAGAAAAAGAGATGCCAAGTCAATTGAAAGATGATTAAAGAAGCTCCTCACTAATTATGAAGGTAAAGTAGACAATGAAAGCCAAATCCAAAATTTGCAAATATATTGTTAACAAAAGGTGTTGGATATAAGAGTTCTAGTTCCACGGAAGATATATCAAAGCACTATTAATAAAATAAGAAGAACAAAAACTTGCAGTCATAACAAGAAAGATTTTTCAATTGACACTACGGAAAATCTAACGATCTTCTCTCGTGAATTAGTGTTAAATGCAGCTCACTTTCCATTGGCGCCATCGACAATCATAACGAAGTCTAATAAGCAAATAAATGGAAGAAAGAAAAATTCTAGATAAGAACGAGACAAAAGCCGAGTCGATGAAGGGGGATTGTTGACGACTAACACCGACTTATATGGATCAACCTAGAAACTCCCAACTATTTAAACTTTAGATAATTTCATGTTCGGAGATTACTACATTTGAAAATTTTTGTAGCACTCTAAGCTGGTGACCGGAAGTTGTTGGCTTCCTTTGCAAACCATTTAATGTCAGTGCTTAGTTCCCAAAATAGGCATGCATAGCTTCCCACTTGAGTCATTTCAAAAGATTAGTGATTATAGGTGTCCATGTATGCAAGTATATTATGTACTGTGTAGTGGAGAGAGTATATATGATCAATTGTATATATATAACGTGAAACAAAAATAATGAGCCTGATGAGTTATGTACACTTATCAAACATCAGACCATTTCTTCAAAGTTCATGCATAAAATTGTGGTTAATGGTTCGAGTTTCAACATTTATAATCATATGTTTATTGTGCTCACCTATGATAATTTCCAATGCAAGTTGGATCATAGTCACCTTGATCAAAAGAAAATTTTATGTATCCTTTCTTCCCCCGGCAACAATGTCTTCATCAAGTATGAAGCGCGGAGGTCACATGCATAGACGATCGAGCCAAAGTGAGAAAGAAAAGGAATTTTTATTTTCATCATGCAAGACCATGGTCCATATAATCCAACACATGTAATTTGTGTGAGTAGCATAATCCTCTAGTGGCATAATTATATAGGAAATTTTGGGAAACAAATAAAGAGCAAAATTTCATACTGTTTTCATCTTAGCCCAATCCGAATCTTGGGCTCACTGACAAAATCTCACTAGTCCAATTCACAAGTGACCTTGGGCTGTGCCAAATCTAAGAGGATGTTTAATGCATCATCTTTTAATATTATCTAAAAATCTACATTGCTAATAAAAATATTCTCACTTATTAAATTTTTAATAGTATTTATTATACAAAAGTAATCCAATTAGCAATTTGAAATATTATGTTTACTTATAAAAAGAATTATTTAAAAATATGCACTTGTCTTTCCAAAATATTTTTATATAAATATTATTAAGTTGAAAAGTTTATATTATTATTAAGTTAGAATTTGTAAACTCGGATCACAATCCATAAATTAACATATTAAGTAATTAATTAATATCCTTTAAAATAAAATGATAATAATATAATATTTATAGCTCATATTAATAATCATAATTAAGAAAAAAATGTTATTTTAAACCATAGTACTTATATTTAATTGTTTTTTTATATATTATTAATTTATTTTTATAGTATCTTATTATTTGTGTTAATATTATTAGATGACATGTTTTATTATATTATGTTTTATTTATGAAAAATTTAAAAACATAAATATAGATAACTCGTAGCGATGGCATATTTGATACTTTTCATCCAAACTCCTCTTCCCTCTTCTTCCCTCCTGTTCGCACGAAACGAAGCGAAGCGAAACGAAGGAACAAGGGTTTGGTATCAGAAGGCGAGCGAGAAGGGTAACAGGGTTTCTACACCCTCCTCTGCCGTCGCAGCTTCAAGCCCTGAAATCCCAGTTGTAAGCGTAATTCACCTTGTTCAGAAACTTTTCTGCTACAGTTCTGTTTGAGTTTTGCTAGTAATCTCTCTCTCTCTCTCTCTCTCTCTCTCTCTCTCTCTCTCACTTTTTTTCCTTGTTGTTTAGAGCTTTGGTTGTTCTTTTGTTGATCTGGAGCTCATTTTTTTTCTTGCAGTAAATTTGAACATGTTGGAGTTCTGCAATCATATACACTGCTTTTTGGAGAAGATACGGAGCGGTGAGCATGAGAATTGTGGTTAGTGGTTTGATAGTTTGGGGATCCCATCACACATGCGCCTACAATGGCCGACCCCTTCGTCTCTAAAGCAAGCAACACAACTCCACGCGCAAATAGTGGCCTCCGGAAGCCTCCACCATCCTCGCTCCACAAGCTATTTGTTGAAATGCCTCGCAGACCTCTCTGAGCCCTCCAGTGATCTCTCTTATGCTCTGAATGTCTTCCATCGGATTCCCGCCCCTACTACTTTTCAATGGAATACCATCATCCGTGCCTGTTCTTTCTGCCGTTTGTTGCAGGAATCCTTCCAACTTTATCTACGCATGCGCCGGCGTGGGGTACCCCCCGACGACTATACATTTCGGTTCTTGTTCAAATCATGTGGCCTTTCGGCCTCAGTGCACGAGGGTCAGGCACTGCACGGATCATTCATAAGACTTTTTCCTGAGGACTTTGCTCAAGTCACAAATTCTTTGATTCATATGTATTTAGAACTCAAACTGATTGACGATGCAAAGCGAGCATTCCAAGAGGTTGATTCAAAGGATGTAGTTTCATGGACGACAATGATTGGTGGTTTAGTGAAGTTTGGGTCCTTGGATGAGGCTCAACGCCTATTTAATGAAATGCCAGAGAGGAATGTGGTCTCTTGGACTAGCATGGTAGCCGGCTATTCAAAAAATGGACGAGCAGCCGAAGCCATTGCAGTTTTCAAGGAGATGTTGTCGAATAGTGTTATGCCAGACACTGTTGCTATGATTGCTGCTTTATCAGCATGTGCACAATTGCGAGATTTTGAATTGGGCAAATGGATTAATCAATTCATTGTTGAGAACAACATCAGTATTAGTAGCAATCTCGCGGTTTCCCTAATGGATATGTACTCGAAATGTGGGCATATCGAGCTTGCTCGTGAGATATTAGACTCTATGAGCCATAAGGTTCTACCAGCTTGGAACGCAATCATTGATGCATATTGCAAAAGTGGTGACATGGACACAGGCCGCCGCCTTTTTGAGCAAATGGACATGCACGATGTCATCACATTCAACTCGATGATCACAGGCTACATCCATTGTAGCAAACTTAAGGAAGCATTTTTCATGTTTGCACGGTTGCGTCTATCTGGATTGCAGCCAGATAAATTCACATTGGTTGGCTTGTTGTCGGCATGCGCAAGTTTAGGTGCGCTAAGTCAAGGCAAGGTCTTACATGCTTATGTTGAGGAGGGTTTGGTTAAGCCTGATGTTTTTTTAGGAACTGCATTATTGGACATGTATGCAAAATGTGGTAAGATGGACCAGGCAATGCTTGTTTTCAGCAGGATGGATAAAAGAGATGTGATGACATGGACTTGTGTTATCTTAGGCTTCGCAGTGCACGGAATGGGGAAGCAAGCACTTCAGCATTTCACTCTAATGAAAAGTGAGGGCATACAACCCAATGCAGTCGCATACATTGGTGTATTAACTGCATGCAGCCACTCTGGATTTCTAGAAGAGGGTCGTATGTTTTTCCAAGAGATGACTAGTTCATACAACATACGACCTGAAATTGAGCATTATGGTTGCCTGGTTGATTTACTTGGTCGTTGCGGACAATTAGAGGAGGCAATTCAACTTATTGAAGCTATGCCGATAGAACCAAACACAGTCATATGGGCATCTGTGTTAAGTGCTTGCAGGCTATACAAGAATGTGGAGCTTGCTGAGAAGGCAACACGACATCTTCTGCAGCTCGAGCCACAGGAGGATGCTGTGTATGTTCAGTTATCTAACATATATATAGATTGCAAAAGGTGGACAGATGCTAGCAAGATCAGGGGTTTGATGGAAGCTAGGGGTGTCAGAAAGACAGCAGGTTATAGCTCAATAACAATTGTAGGACAGGTACATAAGTTCATTGCTGGCGACCAGTCCCACCCAGAGATTGCAGAAATACAAAAAATGATCTGTGAGATGTCTAAGAGATTGAAATTAGCAGGCTACTCACCGTTAACATCACAAATATCTATTGATTTGGATGAGGAGGAGAAGGAACTGGCACTGTTTGCACACAGTGAAAAGATGGCAATTGCTTTTGGTGTCCTGAAATTACCATCTAATGTGTCGATACATGTTATCAAGAACTTGAGGGTTTGTGAGGATTGTCATTCTGCAATTAAGCTGATATCGAAGTTGTGGAATAGAGAGATTGTTGTCAGAGATCGAAGTCGTTTCCACCATTTTCAGGATGGACATTGCTCGTGTGATGATTTTTGGTGAGGCAACAAAAGGAATAATGTGTATCCATCCCCATCATAGGACCAATCTGTGTTAACCTTAATTTTTTGTTTGCGCTAACTAAAAGATGGCCCTCAGGACTGAATAGTGATTGTGCAATGCAGAAGTGTTACATCTCATATACCTATAATACCTTGACAGATGCTTATGGAAAAGCAGGGCAGCTTGACAAAGTTCCTGTACATTTGTTAATAATTGACATGCTTCCTGAGTCCCTGACAATTATTTTCAATACAATGATTCATGTGTGTGGTAATTTTGGTCACTTGGGACAAGTCGCTTCTTTGATGGCCATAATGGGCGGATTGTTTGCATTCCAGATACAAGTAACATATAACATGAAAGCTAAATACGCTTCAAATATGAAAGCAGCTTGTTTGGTGCTAGATACTGTTACCTCATGCTTTTGTATGCATATTTTATGAGGAACTAAGTTCAAGAGGCAGAATCGATGGTTACTGAGATGGAATTTCAAGGTCCTGAGATTTATTAATATAGTTAATCAGCTCTGACCAGAATGTGTATAATGTGGACATGCGTGATAAGTCATGGTCTTGGTTTGAGAGATTCATTGATAATATGAGCTCAGGGTGTTTTTTCTGCGAACATCTATGCATTTGGGGAGCATGGCTACTTGCATTTAGCAGAAAATGCTTTTATATGCTGCTTGGATTGGAGAAAACTGAGTGTTCTAGTGCTCATTGTTATGACTGAAGCATATATAGGATATCTAAGATATATTGCCAGCATAACCTATTTGATTGCATGCCACAATTTGGCATTATGCCAGACAAGTATGAAGATGATATCAGCTGCTGAAGAGCCTCAAAAAACAATATCCGGCAGAGGTCTAACAAGTGACTGTGTTCCTTATTCAGTGATAATAGGTAGTTTCACTAAGCTTGGGAAATTGCAAACCGGAGAAAATTAACTTAAAGAAATAATTTTTGTTTGGGATTCAACCTGACATTGTCGTATACTATATTCTCATAAATGCATATGCAGAAGTTGGAAATGCTTTTTATGCTGAGAGCTTTGTAGATCTAATAAATAAGGATGGTTTTCCCCTTAATGATATCGAATAATTATCTGATGAACCCTTCTACCAAGGCTGGAAATGATGGAGAAGCACAAGAATTTTATAAATTTGTCGACACCATTGGAGGATGAACACACCTGATGTGTACCCATCAAATTGCATGATTGATCTTAACTGTGAACATGTTGCTATGGTGAGGGAGGCAAAAGAAATTTTTGAAATAGTATGCTAAAAGCTCATGAACTCTCCTACGAAATGATGTCTATGTAAAACTTGGTCGGATCAATGATCTTAAAGTATATTTCAAAGAGATGCCAATATCTTATGAATTGTAAGTAGCACATCTTCATATAATAATATAATGTCCTTTGTATGCATCCCACAACTTTTAAGAAGGTGTTAATCTCTACTCTACAACTTGCTAATGCTATTTAGGTCAGACTTTATTCTGCTCAAACATGGAGTTTCAAACTAGCATATTGAAGCTTGGAACTAAGCAACATGGAATGTGAAAGTCCTAAAGTTTAAGTCCTTACATTCAATCTTGAATCAAATTAGTCGGAGTTTATAGCTTTCAAGGCTCTGTTTGACAATATCATTAAAATAATGTTTAAATTAGTGTGTAGCTAAATTGTTGACTAAGTCAATCTATTAGTTTGATATGTGACAAACGATTGGTATCGAACGTTTGAGATGTTTAAAAGACAAATATTTAGAAGTAATTATTAACACATTGAAATTTTTTTAAAATCTTTCAAAGTATTTCATTATTAATTACTTATTGTGTGATATACCACTTTGTTGTTTATTTTTATTTTTGATAATTTATAAATTCTTTGGTTTGGGAAAATATTCACAAATGGATTATTAATATAATAAAATTACAATTCAATTTTATTATTATATTAATTAATATTAATATCCAAAATAAAAAAAATGGATTATTTTAATTTAGAATTATATAATAATTCTAAATAATTAGATAATTATTTATATTTTTTGTCATTTTATAGTTAAAAATAAATTTGGATGCTATATTTTCCAAACATTTAATAGTTAATTTATTAAAATACAATCTTTACTTGCTAATCATTATGCATTACTCGATCGTTATTTATTAATTAATTATTTAAATTATTAGTATATGCACCAATAAAAATTAGAGTGGAGTAGTCAAACGTTCATCCTTGCTTAAAAAAATTCTAAATTCAAATTTTTTAAATAAATTTTTTTCTCGAAAGTCTCACTCATTAAGTATTTTATTTGGAACGGCACAAATTAGTTGAAGCTAATAATCCCAGGTACTTCAAGACTACTCAAAAGAAATTGCTAGTATATATCAAATAGAATTTAAGAATGAAAAATCTGAAGGGAGATCCTCGGTTTGGCCTGCATGAATGGATAAGGGCCACAAATAATCTCCATCTTACGACTAGGCACTGCTCATAATTTGATGGACTTGAAAGAGACGAAAGACTTAACATGCTCGTCATAATTGATTTTATGAAGTACGATGATTCTAATCAAATTAATGTTGCGTTTTAGGTGCTCACTTTTCTTGTGCAGTTAGCCCTTTCCATGCATGGCACGTCCTAGACCACAAAGTCCCACAATTAAATAGGTTTGATCGCAGTTGGGAGCTGCACATGTAAACACGTACACGGTTTGCACAAGGTTTATTAAGGTGTTGATTTGCATCACATTTATTATGGGGGTTGTGTTAACGAAATGGGCTCGATTTGCATGGTACACCGGATGTCAATACAAACTTCAGTTTCCAGTCACAGCAAGAAATCAAAATGGGCATCTACATGCAACCGGACATATCGCTGAAATGGAGTGCGTCTAAAATGTTTGTTTCTATCACCATACTGTATAAATTGAAGTTGACGTGACGAGAGAGAGAGAGAGAGAGAGAGAGAGAGAGAGAGAGAGA
>LTAE01002469.1:3054-43749 GCA_001647135.1 Pontederia paniculata | reverse complement strand
AATTCTTAGTCCATCATTAGAAGCAATTTTGTTCAACCTGATTTAGTGTTGAGAGATTCCTAAATCTTCCAACTTGATTTGATCTTATCTGACCTCTTATCTGAGATTTTATCTTTTTTAATCTTTTATTTTCTAAATCTGAACTGAAATTAATCTTTTATCTACTGTTTTTGGAATTAGATAAGGCTAGGTTACATTAGTCCTCGTGGGTTCGACATCCTTACTCTTTTCATTATATTACTTGAACGACTAGTGCGCTTGCTAGTGTATTTAGATCGCATCAAGTATTTGGCGTCTTTGCCAGGGATTTGCTATAGGTCAAAAAAGTCACATCACCAATCTATATGCTCTTTGACATGAATACTTAAAAAGTATCCAAAGCCCTTGCTACCACGAATAATGGCAATCCCACTCTCCTGGTGACGGCTCTACCCTTCACCTTCCCACTCTCGTGGTGAAGGCTCAAGGCTTGACCACACGTAATTTGACCATAGTTTCTCTCTCTCTGAGAGGAGAGCTAACCATCTTGATTCTCGATAAAAGACTTAAGCCATGATGCCCAAGTTCTAGAGGGGTACCACCTCTCAGCGCACACTAACCTATTTTCCAAGTGGATCTAAGGGCTTAGTTAGAGTATTCTCTTAAGTCGGAGTAACCCCACTCTCGTGGTGGATACCGAATCAGCAAGCCCCCACTCTCGTGGTGAATGCTTGATATCTCGATTAAGGGATTAGCTCACCAAGTCGATAGCAAGCCCCTCACGGGGTCAAGGTCGTAACTTGGTTCCCCTCTCTATCCAAGTCCATAAATCAGTTCAAGACTCTGTAGTTGCTCGCTGCAAATTAGACTTCGTGAGAAGGGGTCGACTCTCACCTAACCCCTATCCAGAAGGTAAGCGCTAGACTAAGATTCCTCCAAACTTCATCACTAGCCTCTCGGCTCACTGTGTGAAGGTGACAACACTATAAGGTCCTTACAGACAATGTGGACTTGGGAGAGATCAGACGAACTAGCAAGAAATCACAAAAACACATAAACCATCATTCATGAATTAGAACGTGGGATCAAGTTGGCGATTATCATGAAAACCAAAAGAGTTAAACAAAGTAGATTAAAATCAAAAGATTCCCTGAGATCCCGATAATAGAAGTTTAGCCGGATATCCTCGGGTCAACAAACATAAGTTTAAAACATAATATGACCAACATTGTTTTATCGGAAAAAAGATTCAACGCAAAAAAAAAAGTCTATCTCCAGTGTCGTTGTCCTCTCCTCCAGTCGATGTTCTGCCTCTTCTTCTTCTAGAGTCTCCAACCTTCTTTCCCCCAAGTCCCCGCTCCAGGCTGGCAGGTATCTTCACAAAAATAGGAAAGAAATTGGGGTTATTGTGTAAGATAAGTCCTTGCTCCACAAAATCCGCCTGAATCTCCGGGTTTGCTATTATTCTCGAACTCAACTGTAACAAAATAAGAGAGAATTCGAATTTCAAATATTTAAGGCGCACAAAATAAAGAAGTTGTTTATAGTTCTTCTCAAATCAGGTCAAAGTCTCAAAATTCAAATATTAATATGCTAGATCTTTTAAATATGGAAAAATAGAGATCCGGGCTTGCTTTTGAGAGTTTGGGCTTGCCTTTTAGATCTAGATTTTCTTGTCGTCATTCCATCGGCACAAAACCTAAACAAAAGAGGTTCCTCTCAAAAGTAATGTTTAGCTTCCCACAAAAATCATTTGTGTTGATTAAATGATAATTCATGGGGAGTGATACCTCTTACCAAATAGTTTTCCAAATCAACATTCCAAGGTAATATGGCATGGCCAAAAGCATCTCATATGGGAAGTGTTCGTTGATCGGGATGTCTACTCCTTCTATTGGCCCTTCAAGTCTTGAAAGATGGTCAGCGACGGTGTTCTCAAGCCCCTTCTTGTATTGTATGATCACATTGAACACTTGGAGCAAGAGCACTCATCGTATCAATCTCGGCTTTGCATCTTTCTTGTTCATTAAGTACTTAATGGTTGCACGGTTAGTGAAAACAATTACTTGGGAGCCAATTAGGTAAGAGCGAAACTTATCCAAGGCAAAGACGATGACAACGAACTCCTTCTCGGTTGTTGCATAGCTGATTTAAACTTCATCAAATGTTCTACTCGCATAGTAGATCATGTGCAACTTCTTGTCTTTCTTTTTCCCTAACACCGCTCTGATGGAGAAATCACTTGGATCACACATGAGCTCAAAAGGCAAGCTCCAAACTGGTGCCATGATGATTGATGCTGAGATGAGTTCCTGTTTCAAGACATTAAACGCCTCCAAACAAGGTTCATAAAAGACAAAATTGGCATCTTTCACAAGTAAAGCACAAATGGGTTTCACAATTTTAGAAAAATCCTTGATGAGATGATGATAAAATCCGGCATGGCCTAGAAAACTCCTAACTCCCTTTACCGAGATAGGTGGAGACAATTTCTCTATAAACTCAATTTTTGCCCTATCAACTTCTATTAGAAGAAATTTTATGGTCCAACACAATCCCTTCTTGAATCATGAAATGACATTTTTCCCAATTAAGCATCAAGTTGGACTCTTCACACCTAGAAAGCACTTGGGCCAAGTTAGCAAGATAACAATCATATGAAGAGCCAAAAGCTGAAAAATCATCCATAAATATTTCATGGTTTGTTCAATGAAAACCAAAAACAAGGTCATCATTCATCATTGAAATGTAACGGGGGCATTGCAAAGACCAAAAGGATTATTTTGAAAGCAGAAGTACCATATGGACAAGTAAAGGTGGTTTTATCCTGGTCCTTGAGTGCGATATGGATGTGGTTATACCCCGAATAACCATCCAAGAAACAATAGTAATCATGGCCGACCAATTTTTTCAACATTTGATCCAAAAAGGGCAAAGGGAAATGGTCCTTACGGATGGCATTATACAATTTTCTATAATCAATACAAACTCTTCAACAAGTGACGGTCCATGTAGGAATCAACTCATTCTTATCATTGCTCACAACGGTCATCCTCTTAGGTACACATTGAACCGGATTTACCCAAGAACTATCCAAAATTCGTCTACTTGGTTTAGTTGCTTTGGTGCACTACTCTTCTTTTCTTTTTCTAGGCGGCCTTGAAGAGGATGGCTTTGCTCATGCACGAAGGGCCCGCCTGCTAGACGTACAAATCGAAGTTATCTTTCGGTCATCTGTCCATTCAGTCACGGGTATATGATACCGGTATCGAGCCATTTTAGAATCTCTCCTCTCACTACCTCCTTCATGTTGGAGTTCAACCTCCTTTGATGTTCAATGGTGGGTTTTTGCTCCTCCTCCATTAGGATTCTATGCATGCAAATGGAAGACTAATACCCTTTAGGTCGGCGATGGTTCACCCTATGGCTTGTTTCTTCTCTCTCAAGATCCTAAGTAATTTATCAAGTTGCAAAGGGGTTAAAGAAGCATTGACAATCACGGGTAGAGACTCATTATCATCAAGAAATGCATATTTAAGATATGAAGGGAGAGGTTTCAATTCTATATTAGGAACAAGTACCATGACCAAGTTCTTCAAAAATTCTACCTCTTTGAAAAGGTCGCATTTGCATTAGCTTCTAACACACATATCATCTCATGGCCTTCATCCTCGTCACCAACTTCCATGTTTTTGTTCAATAAGCATCTCTCCAATGAATCTTGGTGCAATATCTCTTCAAAATCATATTGTGATAACTCTTCAATACAATCAACTTGGAAGACTTGATCAGTGATGGTCTGAAACTTGGAAGCTCTTGCCAAATCAAATTCTACTTTGTTTTCACTAATGGCGAGTGTGAGCTTCCCATTCTTCACATCTATCATAGCACCCACCGTGACTAAGAATGGTCTACCCAAGATGATGGAGATCTATCTATCTTCCTCCATGTCAAGAACAATGAAGTTCCGGCACTATGAACTTGTCCATCTTCAATAGCGCATTCTCAAGTACTCCTATGGGGTAGGTGATTGATCGGTCGGCTAGTTGCAAGGAGACAGTGGTGGGCTTCAATTCATTCAAGCCAAGCTTCCTACAAATGGAGAGAAGCATTAGAGATACACTCGCTCCCAAGTTACACAAAGCTTTGGCGATATGCAAATCTCTTATGGTGCATGGAATGGAAAAACTCCCGGATCCTTGAGCTTTGGAGGTAGCTTCCTTTGGATGACGATGCTACACTCCTCCGTTAGCACTATCGTTTTATTTTCTTCAAATATCATCTTCTTAGACATGATTTCTTTAAGAAACTTTGCATATGTAAGAATTTGAGCAATGACGTTGGCAAATGAAATGTTGATGTGTAATTGCATGGAGGGTTTTACAAACTTCTCAAATTGCTTGTCATTCTTCAAATTTTGTAATATTAAGGTAAATAGAATGGAGGCACATATGGTGGAGGTGGTATGTAAACTTGCTATGGAGCTTCGGCCTCCTCCTTGTCTTCAACTTCAATTGGTTCCTCCATCTTTTCCTTTCCCTTCTCCTTCGCCTTCACCTGTGGTTGCTCCAAGCATTTGTCACTTCTAAACTCAATTGCCTTGCATTGTTCTCTAGGGTTTACTTGATTTTTGCTTGGCAAGCTTCCTTCTTCTTTTGAGTTTATGGAGTTGGACAATTGTCCTACTTGATACTCCAAGTTCCTATTTAAGGTTATCAACAACTCCATTCCTTTTTCAATCTTCTGGAATCGATCACTTGTAGCGTTTGCCAACTTCTCTATGGCATATTCCCATGATTGCTTCTTCTCTTGAGGTTGTGAAATGGGTTGTGGATGATGCAGTGGTTGAAATTGTGGTTGATAACCTTGTTGTGGATACGGAGGTTGATATGGTGGCCTTGGTAGCATTCCTAGTGGTGATCATGCTCTTTATTGTTGTGAAGGCCCTCCTTGATTGTTCCAAGAAAAGTTGGGGTGGTTCCTCTATCCAGGGTTGTATGTGTTTGAATAAGGGTTGTTTGCCCGATGTTTGGTTCTCCACAAAGTTTGCTTGTTCAACTCTGAGGCATTCATAGCTTTCATGGAGTGATCCGCATGCTTCACACACCTCGTGTGCATTAGTCACTTGATTTGTATTGCCTTGATTCATTCTTGACATCACCAATTTGTTCACTTTCGCACTCAAAGCATTATATGCTTCATCTTTTAATTGTGCCCATCTCGAAGGTGATTCATCATATTCTTCATCATTTGAAGCCAATTGGTCCAATAGGTCATAAGGTCTTCAATATGGTAGACCCTCCCACCAATGATGAATCAATACTAAACTTCATTGTCAGTGTCAATCCATTGTAAAAAGTTTTGATTAATAATCAATTCGGCAATTGATGGAGAGGGCATTATCTTTGTAACTTCTTAAATCTCTTCCAGCCGCTCCTAAACTTCCATTCTCATTTTACTTGAAGCAATTGATCTCATTCCTCAATTTGAAATATTTTTTGGATGGTTAGAATCTTGACATAAATGTTGAAATAGATCATCCCAAGTATTAAACGCTTTTTGTGGTTGTGAATCTAATATTTCTTGTGCTTCATCTTGAAGAGAGAAAGGAAAAAGTCTCATCTTTATAGCATCCTATGTTACTTCATTGATCTTGATTGTGTCACAAATTTGGAGGAATCGATTCACATGGGCGGTGGGATATTCGTTGTTAGCTCCTCTAAATTGATTTAGTCACACCATTTGGATGAGGCCGGACTTCAACTCAAAATTTTTGGTCGCAATCCTTGGCATAACAAGACTTGATCCCGCTCATTTATAGCTTCTTCTTACTAGCTCCTTCATGAGAACATCCATTACATCTTGATGACCGACATTTGCATTTACATGAGGTGCTCTTTGTTGGTTATTTTCTTGATTCATGTTGTTCCCCTCATTTACCACTTGTTCATTTGCAATATCAATCCATGAACCTCCTCCTTGATTCACGGCTACTGTTTGCCTTCTAACTCTTTGTGTTCTTTGATTTGCTCGGCAGTCCTTTTGATTTTTGGTCAAATGGTTCTAATTCCCTGCACGAGCATGGCATACAACAAAAATAAAAGAAAGGTGTTTGGATTAACAATTGAAAAGGAAACTCCAATATTGACACACTTCTCCGGCAACGGCGCTAAAAAGTTGACAAGATTCCCGCAAGCGTATGGGACCTTGTGTAGTAATATAAATATCAATCACATAGAGAAGGTGCCAAATACTAGAATTAAAGCTTTCAATTTGTTATCTACACGATTAAGGTTTGAAGTGAAAAGACTAAGCTATCAACAAAGACTAAGTAGGAAGAATCTAAATAGACAAATACATAATGCTAATTACACGGAATTCTATATGAGAGATATGTTCTAGGGTTTCGAATCCATTTAGTATGTTAGTACATAGGATAGTGACTTAACATGTGATAGATTCTTGCTCAACTCCACAAATCATGCATTTCCCTTTCAAGGTAATACAATTTTAACTAGGGTTAAGGAATAACAATTTCATGCATTCCCTCTAACAACCTAATTGCATTTTGTTCATGAGTTCAAGAAGCAATATAAAGTGACTCTATTTCTAGATATCACATATTTCACTTAATAAAGCTACTAGTTGATTGGAATTATTTACATCATTCAACAATCTAACTGACTTAGGTGAGGTAGCTAGTCTCATATAAGTCTAACAATTCATTTACTAAGTAAAAGAATCACACACATGCATAATCACTGATCCAAGGCATTAAACCTTAAACTTCATCTCACCTAAAACAATGAGGTTTAGTTACTCATAATGAAAAAAAATAAGGAGATATAAATAGGAAGAAGAAATTGCATTAAAATAAAATTCACAAGATTCAAACATAAACATTCACCATATTCAAAGTTTTAACACACAAAAGCATTTCAAAACCTCTTACAATATGCCCCAAACCCAAGTGCAACAATAGCCTCCATGAGTGAGCTCCCTCTTCAAAAAACCCTAATTATCCCTTTTATATATCAATGTCTACGGCTCCCACCAACCACTAACGGGCAAAATCAGCATGTTACGGCTCCACTTCATGAGCTACGGGTCAAATCCAAGTCGCTACGGCTCGACCATTATGTGCTATGTTTGGACAAGGTGCATTACGACCCAATCATTGTGTGCTACGGCCTTGTGATGATGCACTACGACCAATGGAGTATCTCTATGGTCTCAGCAAAATTGCTACGACCTCTTATAGTTGCGCTATGTTTAATAGAGTTCTGCTACGGTCTCTATGTACCCGCTACGATCGATTGAGGAGTTCACCTCTCTTTCCTTCTTCTTCCTTTTCCATGATTCCTGAAATACATCAAACCAGTGTAGACTCCATATATTTCCAAAATCAAATGAAAATCACATATAATATGCCCGATAAGAACGTAAATTGAGGAGTCATATAATAAAAATGCATGCAATTCTATGATTTATCACCTCCGATGCTCTGGTGGTTGCAATCTTCATCTCCATCCCAAAGGTTGATTATGGCATAAGGTTAACGATTTTGCAAAGGAAATGTAGACTTAATTGTAGAGGAAATATCAATCATAAATTTCTTTATTTGCTATCATCATATCGACAAAATCCTGAGGTTGATTCCCTTATTTACATACCTAGCACGCTAATCAATTTATTCTTTCACTTGTTCTTTACCCTCCTTCGTGATGATATTTCTTCTTCCTCCTCCTTCTTTACCCATATTCTTCTCCTCTCTCCTCCTTATTGGTGATCTTCTTGTTGACATCTCCTTCTCCACGATGATCTAATGTTTGTCGTAAAGGGAGAAGAAGAAAGAGAGAGAAATTGTGAAAGGAAGAGAGGGATTGCGATATATTCATAGGGAAATATTTTTTTTAGATAAAACTTGCATGCGATTAAAATTCTTTAAGGCTAACTTGCATTGTGATTAAGAATATCTTAAAAACTAATTTGTATAAAATTAGAAATATTAAATTGATTAAAATATTATAATAATAATTTGACTTTGATTCACACACATCATTTTTTTAATTCTAATCACACTTTATCATAACTTTTCTTATCCTTATTTTTTTACTATTAAAAATTGAGGAAGCTATAGAGAAAGAGAGAAAATTATATAAGAAAAATCTCACATCAAAATAGGTTATAATTTTTTCTCAATTATAAAAGAGGCTCGAGGAATCGAATGAAATCTCTCGTGATACTCAAAATGAGGGAATACAACCTATTCCATTTATAAATTTGATTATTCGAAAAATAATTCTTTTTCTTTCTGTTTAATAAATATTATTATTTTATTACCCACGCGATATGGCACAAATGAAAAATAAACCATATAAAGTTAAAATATATGTATCACATTTAAATAAATAACATAATTTTATTAGAAAATAATAACCATGCATAAAAAATAAATAGCATATACATTACTGCTTCGACACAAATTTCTAAAACTTTATAAATTATATTTGTAGTCTCATTTATCATTTTTTTATCATCATCATAGACTAAAATCATAAGTTTTTTTTTATTCGTCACCCGTGAAAATAGAAGTGACTATGTACATAATAAATTCATCATAAAATTTATTAATTTACTTGACATAGGACTTTACTGAAATAATAGCTATTGTAAAAATATCTAACTCATAATTAAATTATTAATTATTAAAATTATTTTTCCTTAATAACTGAATTTGTCAAGTTTTCTTCCTTTAATTAAAAGAATACTATTAGAATGATTATTAAGAATTTGTTTAATAATATTCTTTAAAAAGAGTTCAAAATAATGATTAAGCATCTGTTAATTTATTTATAAGAAGAGTTCAAAATAATATTCAAATAATTATTTATTTTCTATATTTATTCTTAAAATAATTATTAAGCAATTGAAATAAGTATTCCTAAAATAATAGTAATAAAGAATTATTATTATTTTAACGAATTATTCTTAAAATAATAGTAATAGTAATTACTCTTTTTAACGGATTATTATTTGATCACCTACTTTTTTTAGGGAAACTATACTTTTAAAAATAAATAAAATATCAAATTTAAATTTTTTTATTAAGTTTGGTTTTTAATGTTATTAATAATATCTCTTTGATTTTTTTTTATTAGTTTGATAATGTACCCATTATTTTAGGTCAGAATTTCAAATTTGACTTAATTTACTATGTTTATATTTTTTTAAGAAGAAATTAACAATAAATTTACTTCAATATTTTATAATTTTAAATTTTCTTAATTCACTTTAATTAGGATGGTTAAAATTTACAATCAATTTCTTGCTTTTTTTTATTTTTTCATGGAACAAATATTATAAAATATTAAAAAAATTAAAATTGTATCTTCTTAATAATCTTTTTAGACTATTTTTAATTTATTATACGTTTATTATTTTATATTTTTTCAGGGAAATAATTTGTAAAATAATAATAAATTTAAAATTGGAATTTTCTTAATTTATTGACTGAAGACTCCTTTATGATAATTATTTTAAAATATCTAACGCATTACTAATATAATAATAATGATTTAGAGAACTTTCTGTTAATAATTAATGTGCCATATTTTCTTATTTTTCTTAAGTTATAATTCTTTCCAAATAATTCTTATTTATTTAATTGTTTATTTACCTTTTCCAAATAAGTTTTTTTAGAAAATTATGGATATGACGTATGGCATAAGCCTTTATTCCTATTCTTAAAAATAATAATTCAAACTTAAAATTTTATTAATTTACTTGAGTTTTAACTCTTTTTAATGAATACTATTTGATTAGCTTTCTTACTTTTTAATAAATACCATAGTTTTAGAACTAAAAATAATTAAATTTAAAATTTTCTGAATTAACTTTGATTTCTTTAATGTTATTATTATTGTTCTTTGATTGTTTTCTTCTTAGTTTGATAATGTACTTTTTATTTTAAATGAGAATTTCAAATTTGTCTTAATTTACTTTGTTAGAAGTTTTTTAAGAATATAATTATCTTTTTTAATAATAATATAAAATTAATAGTAAATTTACTTCATCATTCATAGATAATTGTTAGTTGAGGATTACAATTTTAAATTTTCTTAATTTACTTTCGTTAGAACTCTTAAAAATAACAATTAATTTCTTACTTTTTTTTTGAATTGTTTTTAGTGGGAGCAAATATTCTGAAAATGTTAATAAATTAAAATCTCATCTTTTCAATAATAACTTTATATTTTTTTATTATTAATTTATTATTTTTATAGTTTTATAGGGAAACAATAATTTTTAAATTAATAAAAAAAATTCTTAATTTCCTTAACTTAGAACTCCTTTATAATAAGAATTTAATGGAGGTGTAGTACACCATGTATCTATCATTTGAATCGTTGAATCTAATATATGTGGTTGTTAAAAATAAATAAAATATATAATCTTAAATAGATTATTTATTTTTAATCACAGATCTATTAATTCATATGATAGAATACATAATATATCTTATTATTAAATAGGATACACCTTCATTCAACTCTTATAATAATTATTTTAAAAATATCTAGCACATTACTAATATAATAATAATTTTTTAGATGAACTTTTTATTAATAATTAATGTGTCATGTTTTCTTATTTTTCTTAAGATAGGATTCTTGTAAAATAATCATTATATATTTAATTATTTATTTACCTTTTTAAAATTATATTTTTTATTAAAGAATGAATGTAATATGTGACATAAGACTTTATTCATGTATTTATTATTATCATTATTATTATTAATTATTAATTAGTCAATTTTAAGATTTATTAGTATTTTGTCCAAATATATATTTTTTGTCCAAATGCTTCTACTTCTCATTTTATATATAAATGTAAAAAAGTATCGTGCAGTCTTGCCAGCTGTCCCTTCTTTTGTGGGTCCCACAGAACGCCACCAATCCCTCCTCATCTCGAAATTTCACCCACCCACACGATATCCGCCCTCGGCCTCGCTCTATACGCCCGAAGGAACGGTCAATACCTCACCCGCATACAACTCTTCTATGCGTCCGCCCTCACCCGGTTCGGAATCTTCTTCGGACACGCGAGAAGAAAAAAAGGGCCTTTTAATTTTATTTTATATGGTAGGCGTCCGCCCGACAGCATATAACTATGATAATAATTCGCCACTAAAATGGCCCAGTAAACTAAATCATGGGTAAAAATATGTCGCGGCCCCACCACACACTACTGCGTGGCATCTCCTGAGTCGCCAGATCCATCTTTTTTACTAATTTGAAATTTTGAAATCTCTTTTTTGGAAATTAAAAAAGGGAATAATTATTTTTTTGGCGTTGAAGGAAAGAAGAAGCTTCGGAATCGATTTCCGTCGAAGTGGGAGCAATAGAAAGAAAGAGTTGCGTCTCCTAATCGTCTTCTCCCTTTTCCGACTCCGTCGCTGGCGATCGGAGCGCCAGCGAAGGTCGTCGAGGAGCAAAGCGAGGAGGCGGGGAGTTGTTGTACAGTTCGCACAGCCGTCGTCTGTCGTCGTGGGGTATTGGCGATGAACGCCAACGGTGGAGGCGGCGCTTCGTCTCGGAGGAATAGCATATCGATCACCGGGAGGAAGAAGGCGCCGGACAACGGAGCCGCGGAGGCCGCCCGTCGGACTTCCATCTCTCGCCCTCCGTACGATTTACTTTTCTCACTTCCCTCTTCCTAGATTTCGGATTCCAATTTTTGTTCTGCCTTTTTTTTTTATTTGTACCAATCGGAAAGGAAGTTGCTATGTTCGTGATTTTTGTTTTGCAATCGTAAAGTTGCTTAGTTGAACCGGATTGGACTTGAAATTTTACGTAGTTAAATATAAGAGAGTTGGTGATGTGAATTGCTTGAATCATGGAGAAAGGACTGCTTCTTTTTTGTTATCTATTTTCGCGTAATTTTGTCTTGTGGCGCTAATCTACCATACAACTGAAGTAAGCTCTCGTCCACTGTGTCTTTGATCAAATGTTCACTTAGCAGTTCGAACTCAACGACTTCTGCTACGATTCCGTTCTGACTAGAATTAAACAAAGAGACGAAGTTGAATCTCTGAATTGCTCCTTAATGAAGTAAAATACTTTGGACTTTTGGGCATTCACGTAACGTGAAATTGGAGTTTATGATTCTAACTAGAATCACTAGTATATCCTTTTAGTAAATGCATAATGTTTGGTTTGAATGGTAGAATCCAGATAAAGACTTTACAAACCATTAACACCACATATGTCCATGACAAGCCAGAAAATGGATATGATCACATCTTAGTTGTACCTCCAAAACTGCAGTGTCAATATCACCTAGAATTAGATCATAACTACTAAGATTCGTTTCTCAAAATATAACTACTAAGATTTTGATTCATCTTAAAAGAACTAGATCATTAACTAGAATTAGATATTCATGCACAGTGGTTTAGCATCATTCTAAATACAATGTCATTTCAACTAGATCATTCTAAATACAGTGTCAATATCACCTAGAATTAGATCATTTCATCTCGCCGCAATGGTTTAGCATTCGTGCATTTCGTGCCGTAGTGGCCTATGCCTTCTCTTCCAAACTTGATTAACTGTTTTCTCCCTTGTGTATAGTGTATACTATTAAAGATATTTCCCCAAATTCTTGCAACCCTTATTGACATGTTCTTTCCGTTAGGGTTCATTTGGTGCATTCCCATTTATATTAACCAGTAATTTGAATCACCGCTAAAATAGATTGTCACTTTATAAATTAACAAAACATCACGTATAATGTTTTTTAAGTACTAATAATTTAAAATATATTTTAAACTACTAAAGGAAAAATATTAAAATACCCTCTAAAAAAAATTTTAAGCTGTCATAACATATTATTATATATATGAACAAAAGGGAAAAAATTGAAATGTTAGTTTGGACAAAATATATGGAGTTTATATTCTCACTAATTACTAAATAATCCATAGAAATCAACAAGATGAAGTTCCCTTTTTTCATTGACAAGATCCATAAATATATGGAGTGCAATCTTAAAGGTCAACATTTTTTTTCAAAGAAAGCTAAAAACCCTTCTTGAACAGGAAAGTAGATGATTTCCATGTAACTTCAATTGCAAACTAAAGGATATTTGAAGCCTTGTTGAGGTATAGATATTCTAAGGTGACTTCAATACTTCTGAACTGAACAGGAAAAAAGGACAATCCAATCTAAGGTTTTCCCTTTGCATATGCTAAATTGTAAGCACCTAAGGAATGACAGAAACATCAAATGTGACGTTACAATACCATATAACAATACAAACTTGGTTTCCTCAAGTTATGTAATTTTGGACTAACAGAATCTAGGTTATTTCAATTAGTAGGATTTTGCTTGGAACCTAACCCTAACCCAATTAAATTTATTATATGCTCAATTATGACACATCGCAGCTGGTCATTTGAGATTTCCTTATCCCTAGTAATAATCTTCTTAAATGATACCTGAACTCTAGTCATGTTATCATCGGGCATGAACACACATGTACTAATTATAACTTGTTTTAATAATGTATTTTCTTTTTAATGCGTACTAATTATAACTTGAATCTTATTTCTGAAATGTTCCAGAACCATTTTCTTCGTTAAATTAAATGTCCTCTGGAAATTCCATTGCAAGATTGATATAATGTGGGAATCAAGGAAATTAATTTCAGTAGCACTGTATCCAGCCTTCACATAGTATGGCTCTTTTACAATGTGACGGTTTACAGAACATTGTATGCATCCTAAAATATAAAGAAACTACTGCAACAGGTTGTTATGTGGTTTGTGCCAATTGAAATGGAATAATTTCCATGCAAACAACCGACACAGATCATATATATTGGAATTTCATATTTGAAATTGTTTGTTGTCTCACAGCAGCTAGTGTCTTGACATCATATTGCATCTTTTGGACTGTACAACTGAATCTTTAATTCTTGATGACTAATTATAAGACTGGGGGAATTGTATATCATAGAATTGTGTTCAGTTTAAGCTGTGTTAGGGTTTATACTGGCTTTAGGTCAATTACAACCCAATTCAAAGTTCAAATTTGAACAGTGATTGGGTCCAGGTTTTGCATTTTAACTTTCGAACAGTGTTTCCGAAGACATCTTTCATCACTCTTATATATGTAGATTGAATTGGCCAAGGATGGTTCAGGTTGCAGAAAATCCAAGTTTATCTCTATGGAAGAGTATGATCAATTGTTATCAAGATATTTTGATGGTTCAAAATCAACACATGGCACATAGAGGCTTAGAACTAGACCAAGCTTTTCAAGATAATTTGACATAATCATCAAACTACAATTAGCGGTTAGTATTTTATGAGATGGAAAATGAAATCATATCAGTTCAAACCATCACAAGAAGTAAATTGTAGTTATCTATAAAAATTGCATTATGATCAGCTCAAACATTGACACATATCATACAATAGCATATTCTATTCTTAGGAACACCACTTGGATTTTTTGCCCTTGCAATTTGCATTGACCTATTATTTTAATGTGTTAGGTTCTTTTGTATTACAAAAAGCCATTTCAAATTTTCCTATATGGTATATTGATTTATTCTCAATCCTGGGATCAGGCCTATCAGTGTTGAGAGAACTGTGAAGAGACTGCGATTGTCCAAGGCCTTAACGATACCTGAAAGTACAACTTTAAATGAAGCTTGCCGTAGGATGGCAGCTCGAAGGGTTGATGCTGTACTGCTTACAGACTCAAATGCATTATTGTGTGGAATCTTAACAGACAAGGTTTTCACCTTTACGGATTGCCTCATCTTCTGATCATTTTTTTCTTTTTAATGTATTCAATTTTGTTTTACAAGCTCGTTTCTGTTTGAAGGATATAACAACAAGAGTCATTGCTCGGGAGCTAAAGCTTGATGAAACACCAGTTTCAAAAGTCATGACCAGAAATCCTGTCTTTGTTCTTTCTGATACATTAGCAGTGGAAGCATTGCAGAAAATGGTTCAAGGTTCTCATTTTCCTTAAAATATAATGTCCTTGTTGGTATCTTAAACTTCCCTTGCTTATAAAATTTAGCTCTGGAATTATCAGGAAAGTTCAGACATTTACCGGTTGTTGAAAATGGCGAAGTCATTGCTATACTTGACATAGCAAAATGCCTGTATGATGCAATTGCACGAATGGAAAGGGCAGCTGAAAAGGGAAAAGCAATTGCAGCAGCTGTTGAAGGGGTAGAGAAGAACTGGGCCGCTTCTAATCCTGGTGTGTAATCTTGGAATTTCAATGTAATCTAGTGAACTTTGTTCTTTATCAATGTGTTTTTAACTTAGTCTAAAAATGCTTCAATTATTCTCAAAATGCTGATCTTAGGGTAGTTACGTGTATTCATATGATACTAACCCTTAACTTTTGTAGGTCCAAACACATTTATCGAAACCCTTCGGGAACGGATGTTTAAGCCATCCTTATCAACCATTATTCCAGAAAATTCAAAGTAAGTAGTAATTCCTTTTTGGTATTTAAAAGTTGGCAAATAGAAATTTATTTATGCTTTTAATTTTCACTTATAACATGCTTAGAAGCAAAACTTTAGAACACTCTTAATTCGTCATGTTTCCACAGAGTTGTCACTGTATCACCAACTGACTCAGTGTTAACTGCAACAAAGAAAATGCTGGAATTGAAGATAAGTTCAGCAGTCATAACAGTTGATAACAAACCTCGGGGAATACTGACGTAAGGCTTACACTTCCATTATCATATATCTTTTTTATAGGAATTAGATTTGAGGCCTGAAAACAGTTTTTATTCAAAACACGGCATAGGCTGTGTACATTTGGCTTCACTTCTCTATGCCTATTAGATGAGGAGTTTTGCGAGGCATTTCTCCTTTCTTGTTTCTGAAAGAAATACACTGGCTTTTAAATATTCTTTCTTCTTTGTTTTTTTGCACCAGTTCAAGAGATATTCTAATGCGAGTAATTGCTCAGAATCTTTCCCCTGAATCGACTCCTGTGGAAAAGGTATCTTGCTATCCACCTCAGTTGTTCTTAATGCTGTGAATCAGAGGAGCCACATAGGGCTCCAGCAAACCCCACCCCACTTCCACTCCCCCCCCCCAAACAACTTTTTGAATTTGGTTTAATATCTATATACGTGTATTATACATATATAATATTTAATTTAAGCATTCAATACTATATATATTTTATATTTGTTCTTTCTTTAATTAACATTCTCATTTTTGTTGATCCTTTATAAGTAAATAATTTATTAATTATAATTTAAATATACTTATTTCTTCACTTATCCTTAGCATTCTTATATATTCTTAAATATTCACTTTTTTAATTGTATATTCTTGAATTTTTCTTTCTTTTTTATATTAATTCTCTCTTAAAATTTTCATATTTCTTTACCCTTTTCTTTTAATTCTTCTCTCTTAATTTTATCATCTTCAAGGTCTCTTCCACGGAAAGAATGTATTTAAAATTCAATTCAATTATAGTTTCTCTCTTATCTTGATATTTATTAATTATTAAATATTTTTTAAATTATCTTTGGTATCTTTTAGTTGCTTCCTATTTCACTTAAGAAAAACTAATCTTTTTTATTTAATATCTTGTTATTTTTTATTTTTTATATTTTGGCCCCTCCTGTTGGATTAGAAGAGAATATTTTTCTCTCTGGTAATAATAAATAGAAGCTTTCTCAGAGACAATAGCAACTTAATCTGTACATAGCATTTCAATAATAAAGTTGGATGAGTACACAAGGCTTCTAAAATAATAGCAACTTAATCTTAGCATATAGTTATCTTCAAAAAAAAAAATAATGCAATAGTTGTATTTCCGTTGTCCCAGAACAGAAATCATCTAAAATGAGATGTTCTGAGATCCTCTTGACTTGTACGATGATGCCATCATGATATAGCAAGTGTTATATTTTTTCCTGCAATTGTTAGTTTTTACCAAGATATGGAACAATACTAATTCTTCAGTCTGCCTTTTAGAAAGAAGAAAAAACACTAATTCTGCATTTCTACAATTGAGAGTCCAAATGATGTTTATTGTCCATTTCTCCAATTGGTCATTTTTTCAAATTGATTTTTCAAAATTTGATCTTGAATATGATTTATATGCACACTAATTTGGACTTGTCATAAAATTCAATGATCCTCGTGTTGTGAACTTTGCTTATTCATCATCAAATTCTCCACATATTTTGGTGTTATTTGTCCAAGTTGAAGTTCAAGTCAAAAAAGATGATTTGGTGGGTTTTTGTCATGTATATGCATACTATATGATTACACAGACTTCTTGAGAAGTGGGCTAGTATTAAAAGAGTAAGCATCATTTACAAGCAAACATAGCAATTGATAGAAAACGACAAAAGACTCAGTTATATGTTTATTCTTTTAGATAAAATGGTTGCTTCATGAGATATAACAATAGCATTTTGAATGTGATTCTTTAAAGTCATGCTTTTCTCTAAGATTGGATTAAGAAATGTATACCTAATATTACTGCTGATGGTGAAATAATTCTTTATTCAGGTCATGACTCCGAACCCTGAATGTGCATCAATTGATACACCTATAGTCGATGCTCTACATACAATGCATGATGGAAAGTTTTTACATTTACCTGTTGTGGACAGGGGTATGCCTGAAACTGAAGATGGAAATGAGTTTTTTGTTTGTTAATGGAGTAAGGTTTTGTTAACTGTGTTTTCTTTTGTAACAGAAAGGAATATTGTTTCTGTTGTTGACGTCATTCATATTACTCATGCTGCAATAGCCACTGTGAGTATGCAGCAAATCCAGAGATTAATGGCTTCTTCTTTATATTTGGCTTCTTAGTACATTAAGTGCATATCTGCTCTAATAATTTCATGATTGAATGAGAAGGCCATTTATGTCACGCTTGAGTGTGGATGACTGAGGACTGATGATTTTAAGATGTTTATTCTCCTTTGTCTTATCTTTTGATAATAAGCTCTGCATTGTAGCATCTTAAATTTGGCTTCTTGTATGGATCCTTCAATGGTTATGAACATTACTTTCCAACTGACTTTTACTTTGAAAATTGATTCTCCGTGACAAAATTTATCTAATGATCAACAGTCTAAAGTCACATTTATATTTATCTGATTAGCCCCAAGCTTTGTTTCTTTCACTTTTACAGAATACATATTTTAAACATAGAGAAGTAGGAAATGGAAAGGCTTCGTTGAAATTGTTTGTATTGGTATTAAAGGTGGAAAGTTACAACTTCATTGAGTGTCACTTTCACAGCTGACTTTTGCTATGAAAATCAATTCTCAGTGACAACATTTATCTAATGGTCAACAATCTAAAGTCACAATAATATTAATCTGATATGACCCAAGCTTTACTTTCATTTTGACAGTAATTAGGAATAAGAGTTAAACATAGTGAAACAAGAAATTGAAAGGTTTTATTGAAGTTGTTTGTGTTTGTCTTACAGATGGAAAGTTACACCTTCATCAATGTTCCAACATTTATGATGTCATGTTCAAAACTGCACATACAAATTTTCATGCGAGATCATTTATGATCGCACAATTTTTTGTTTCTAAGAATGTTATTCTACTATCTTTGTGTTGTTAACAGAAGAAACATTTTCTTATTATTAAAGGTTGAGGTTCTTCTTTCTTAGTTTTAATAAATACAATGGTCTTCAACACCACTATAATTGTCATCCATGTCAAAAGATTGCAATTCTATTAAGTTTTCCGTCCTCATTTTCTTGATGGTACACACATTATGTTCAATCTATTTCTTTATTTCCCAATGAATCATTTGCTTGTGAGTTGTGACAATAGCAACAATCTTTTCTTTCTAATCGACCAGATGTATGTGTCGATTTTTTTTGTGTAATTTATCAAAATTTCTCAAGAATTCTGTATTGACATCATCTCAAGTACAAGTAATAAATATAACATTTGAGTGCTTGGATAGAGCTGAACTGTAATCATGCTTTTCCTAGTAAATTTTAAAGTTTATCTCAAACATGCAATAGGATGTCAATTATAAATGAAAATTTTAAAACTCGTCCTAAAAGCATTGGTATTTGTTTACTTGTTCTCCAATATTACATTTTGTTATTTTAACTTTTGATGCATATAATTTATAATATAAAACAGTGTGCCCATACCCTTGATTTTAGAAAATCAACATACCCCGTACATATACAGGCTACCAGTTATAGTCATGCTTTTACTTGTTTTCCATACCCATGTAGCATAGATTTCTGGACGGTAAGTTTTGAAAACCACAATCCTGGATTTAGTTCATTGATATTTGTCCAGTTGAGATTTTTGTCTTCAGTTACATGATCTTAAGCAGCTATAAGCTAGAATATAATACCTTCTCATTCTATGAAAAGAATATACAGAAGGTTGGTATTAAACATGTACGCATAAGTTTCAAAACAGAAAAATATAAATGGGCTCAGAATGGAAATGAGATATTTCAAACAAAACAGCATGTTGATGTGATATCTGGCAGATAATTATGCAAAGTTTTGGGATACATCTCTTCTTCCGTCGTAGTTTTATTCTAGTGTTTAACCCATATTCCTCATGATTTATCTTAGTTGTATGTTCCTACATTGATTTATCTTTTTTACTTCAGTTACATGATCTTAAGCAGTTATAAGGTAGAATATATTCCTTCTCGTTTTATGAAAAGAATATATAGAAGGTTGGTATTAAAGATATATACATAAGTTTAAGTACAGAAAAACAAAAAAGGGCTCAGAATGGAAGCGAGATATTTGAAAACAACACAACATGTTGTTGTGATATCTGCAGATAGCTATGCACAATTTTAGGGATAAATCTCTCCTTCCATCGTAGTTTTTATTCTAGTGTTAAACGCATATTTCTTACGGTTTATCATAGTAGCACATGCCTAGAATAATGTATTCTATACCCTATGTTTCCTTTTATGCTTAGATTACTGAACTGATGATCAACCACTACATCTAATGTACATTATCTCTTTGGTCAACAACAACAACAACAAAGCCTTATCCCACTAGGTGGGGTCGGCTACATGGATCATACGACGCCATTGTGCTCTATCAGTAACCAAATTTTTAGGTATATTATTCGCTAATAGATCTCGTTCTATTAGCTCGCCAAGTGTTCGCTTTGGTCTCCCTCTCCCTCTTTTAATCGGACTCCAGATTGTTTGCTCTACCCTCCTTACTGGCGCATCTAATGGCCTTCTCTGGACATGACCAAACCACCTCAAACGATTTTCTACCAGCTTCTCGCTAATAGGTGCCACTCCGACTCGTTTACGTATATGGTCATTCCTAATCTTATCCTTTCTAGTATGACCACACATCCATCTCAACATCCTCATTTCAGCTACCCCCACTTTATGTTCATGTTGTCCCTTCATAGCCCAACATTCACTACCATATAACACTGCTGGTCTTATAGCAGTGCGGTAGAATTTCCCTTTAACCTTATGGGGTACTTTCCTATCACAAAGGACTCCAGTAGCCTTCCTCCACTTACACCAACCAGCTTGAATTCTATGGTTAACATCATCATCAATCTCCCCATCTTGTCTTATAATTGATCCCAAATATTTAAACTTTGTCACTTGAGAAATTATATCATCTCCTAACCTAACTTCCGAATCGCCTCTAAATTGTCTATTCGTGAAATTGCAATGCATATACTCTGTCTTATTCCTACTTAAACGGAAACCCTTTGACTCCAACGTGTTTCTCCATATTTCCAATTTTGCATTAATCTCATCTTTTGAGTCCGCTAAAAGTACGATATCATCAGCAAAGAGCATGCACTTAGGTACCTCATCTATGATACTCTCGGTTAGAGCATCCACAACTAAGTTAAACAAATATGGGCTTAAAGATGATCCTTGGTGTAGGCCAATTCTTATAGGAAATGCTTTCGTCTCTCCTCCTGGTGTCCTAACCTTAGTCAATGCCCCATCGTACATATCTTGTATAATCTTAATATATGCAACACCCACTCTTTTCTTTTGCAAGGCTTTCCAGAGTACCTCTCTTGGTACACGATCATACGCCTTTTCTAAATCAACGAAAACCATATGTAAATCTCTTTTCCTACTTCGATACTTCTCCATCATTCCCCTTAGTAAATAAATCGCCTCTGTAGTGGATCTTCCTGGCATGAATCCAAACTGTCTCTCAGAAATACTAGTCTCCACTCTCAATCTATGTTCAATCACTTTTTCCCATAACTTCATTGTATGACTCATAAGCTTAATCCCTCTATAATTTGCACAATTCTGAATATCCCCTTTATTTTTGTAAATAGGAACTAACGTACTTATTCTCCAATCATCAGGCATCTTTTTTGACCGTAAAATCTCGTTAAACAATTTACATAACCACAACACACCTTTTTCTCCTAAACATTTCCAAACTTCAATCGGTATCCCATCCGGTCCAATAGCTTTACCATTCTCCATTTTCTTAAGAGCTTCTCTAACCTCCGCAACTCTAATTCTGCGATAAAATGACCTATTAAGCTCACCTTCACTAACAGCCAAGTCCTCCAACTCGCAACGGGAACCTTCACATCCATCATTGAATAACTTATTGAAATACTCTTCCCATCTATTCTTAATATCCTCCTCAGTGACTAAAACATTACCACCTTCATTTTGCATCTTACTTGATCAAAATCTCTCGACTTCTCTTTATTCCTTGCAATCTTGTAAATCCTTTGTTCCCCGGCCTTTGTCCCTAACTCCTTATAAAACCCCTCATATGCTTTCGCTCGAGCCTCACTAACTGCCTTCTTAGCCTCCCTTTTAGCCAAGCGATATTTTTCCCAATTGTCAGAGCTACCGTCTAAGTGTATAGCTTTGAAACAATTCTTCTTATTACGCACATTTTCTTGTATATCCTCATCCCACCACCAAGTCTCCTTATCTTGTGGTCCAAAACCTTTTGATTTTCCTAAAATTGTTTTAGCGACCATTTCAACCTTTTGTGCCATATTTTCCCACATGATATTAGCATTTCCTTGTAACTCCCACATCCTTTCCTCCAATAATTTACTCTTAAAAATCTCTCGCTTCTCCCCCTTTAACTGCCACCACATTATCTCTTTGGTCAAGTTCTAAAAATTAAAAAAGAACACATTTGTCGGAACACCTCTGCTTTGTTTCTTCCGTTTACATTTTTTTCCATCAATAACTAAGACGGAGTTATATCTTCCCTTTTTGTTTTGCCTGTACACATAGGTGGGAAGCAATGGAGGAACTGGAAATGAGACGACAAGTTCAATCATGCAGAAATTTTGGGATTCCGCTTTGGCTGTAGGACCTTTAGATGATGATGGTGACTCGAGAAGGTTTGCATCTTGTTTATCTTTTATTTAGAAATTGTAAGTCTTTATGCACCAGTAACATCCTTGTGCATATGATTTGGGGTTTATTCCAGTGAAGGGTCCACAAAAGTCACATCTGAAGCAACAGACACAGGAAGGTTTGCCTTTTTTCCAGCTTCGGGATTGTCTTCAACATTTGGTTTTAAGCTTCAGGACAAGCAGGGCAGGATGCACAGATTTAACTGTGGTATGCTTATTGCTCAAAATTTGTTAAACATAGAAACTAAAAGTAAGACACTAAAGTTTAATGCTGCCTCATTCTAGAAACACAGAGCTTGGCAGATCTTATTGCTTGCATTCTTCAGAGGGTTGGTGATGATATTGATCGAAATAAACTTCCTCAAATACAGGTATATATTTTCCCAACTATATCTCAGCAGACGAAAAAACATAACTTATTATTCATTCACGTGATTGCCTTTAATGATGTGCTCAGTACGAAGATGAGGACCATGATAAGGTTATCCTTGCATCAGATGGTGACCTGACTGCAGCAGTTGATCATGCTAGACAAGCTGGTTGGAAGGTATCATTCACTATGGACAATATAACTTTTCCTTGCTAATCATATACAGTCATCAATTAATTCACCTGATCCTACCAAATTGATCTTACTTTTGTTTTAAGTATGAAATCTTATGATGAACATTAGGCAACTGTGACTCCTGGTTCACTTTATCAAGACATTTATTCACTTTTCAGAGTTTACGTTTGCATTTGGATTATTCTGGTTCAAGTCAAAGGAAGAAGGGTCATGCGCCGGGCAGCCTCGAGTACGCGCAAAAGGATGCATGGGCAACAGCGTATAGCACTGTTGCTGCAGGAGCTGCATTGGTAGCCGGTCTAGGAGTGATGGCTTACTTGAAAAGATCCGGAGCATAATTCACAAGGATAGCTCTGGTTCATTTCCGGTATAAGTATAGAAATTGATTGAGGTAGTAATTGGATGTCAATGGTTTGCAAGAATGTAAATTAAATTGCCTAATAGTCTCTTCTTTTTTCCTCCACTTTTCCTTTGAGAGAATTTTGTGGGCGTAATAGCCCCATTAGGACTTCCACGAGTAATAATGACCAAATGACAAATTTGTATACAAATTATTGATATGAAGAATGCAAATTTTCATTGCATTATAAGACTTGTGTACATGTTATGCATGGTTTACCGATTTTTGGTGATCCTTTTGGCTGTGCGCCAAATAATATCAACGTACGTACATATTTTAAGAATGAATTTATATGCATATATAATTGCTTCATATGATCCATTAAAAAAAGAAAACGCTTCATGTTAGCACGCCTTTCACAACATTTGTGTTCTCTTCCTATGCCAATAAAGGTTATTGATATGAAGAATGCAAATTTTCATTGCATTATAAGACTTGTGTACATGTTATGCATGGTTTACCGATTTTGGTGATCCTTTTGGCTGTGCGCCAAATAATATCAACGTACGTACATATTTTAAGAATGAATTTATATGCATATATAATTGCTTCGTATGATCCATTAAAAAAAGATAACGCTTCATGTTAGCACGCCTTTCACAACATTTGTGTTCTCTTCCTATGCCAATAAAGGTTTGCCTTCCCTAATTTTACAAAATGCATATGAAATAAATTTTTATATGAAACTAATTAGTTTATTTATCTTTGGGTTTTTCGGTATTAATCATTGGTCTTCATGGATATATACTTCATTGAAAATGCATTTTCTCTTTTATTACATCCAACCGACAATCTGAACCTTTTTTTTGACGATAATGGAAGAGAACGAGTCCGTAGAACAACTAGGAAATATTAAATTTAAACTTGACACTGGTTGAAACATTTCTGGTTAGTTCATTAAATCATTCAATTGGCTAATTAATCGAACCAATTCTTCTCAATTTAAATTTCATATTGTCTGAACAAGATTTTATGTTATATATTATATGAAGTATGAAAAAATATGACGCACCCAAAGAAACACACTCCGTTGAGTGGCAAGATGTCTCCTAGAGACACTACTATATTTATGCAATGCTAACTATATGGTTGACTATTTGACGTGTTAACAAAATTGCGAAATAATATAAAACTTTATCATAACATATAAAAGTTTTACATCAATCTATATGTCTCCAACGAACTATCACAACTCAATAAAATTTAAATCAAAAGAGACACTTGGTTTCCATGCGCAAGCTACAATCATCATGAATATATGTCATCTGCGCTATCATCATCTATGCAAATTATTTACCTAAAAAATCTAATACATAGGAGACAATTCTTCCGTGAACTATGATGCTCAATATATAAGGCATACACATGGATATGAAATTCTTAATAGAATGAACCATAGCATCTAAAAGGGCAGTGTGATGAGAATCAATACAATATTAATCGAGAATATTATCTTGTTACTATAAGGTCAAACAATGAGAAATAATCCATGTCATCATGACATTATCTCTATGCAATGAAGTCAAGCTATAAGAAAAAATACAAGGCTAAACATAATAATATTTAATTTTCACAAATGCAATCAACGAGGATTAAATTTAATGTTAATATCCATTATAGCCATCTCAGTAAACAATAAATCTCTTCTATTTTTACTTTGCAAGCGACACTTTATAAGGCTTTTCCTTTCTCTAAATGCAATATATTCTTTCTATGCAATGTTTTGGTTCAATGTTCTGGTTCAATGTAATCTTCAACAAAATGTTCTGGTCTATGTGGATTATATTGATGTCTTGACTTATCTCAATAGTAATTATGAGGTGACTTTGGGTGAGTTTGAAATGGTTCATGAGCTGTTTAGAGGTTCACCAATACAATGGTCAGTTTTGGTGCACAAATAATGAAAAGACCCACAAGGGGAGGATGCTCGAAATCCTCATCATTGTACAACGAGAAGCATGTCGTACAACAGGAACCAGGTATCTTCGTTGCAACTTCACTACTGCCCTAATAATACGATGATTCATCAATGACTCCCAACAACGCAATGCATAATGATTGACCGATTATCTTTTCCGCATATTAATCCTTATCATAGCATAAAGCCTAAGGATCACCTACTAGGATTGCAGTATAATGGAAAATAGCCTCGAGCGATACGGGTCGTGTCTGATCTATAAATGAGCCATATTCAATAGCCTAAATTTTCTCCACGAATATTGCTGATATTTGTCTATCAACATGGGGCATGTTAGGGTTTAACATAGGCCATGTACCATCCATTCATTGGCCGATTGTAACCCTTACTTTAGATGAACAGAGTCATGTTCCTTGGCATAACTCATATCGACATATATTGCCTAAATACATTTATTGACGTGAACCGTGTTAGAGTTTGACATGGACCATGTACATCCATGCACTGAGAGAGTAAAACATTGTTTTAGATGAACATGGGGTGGGTTCATAGGTAGAGTTAAGGGTTCATCCTTCCTACGCAGATCGTGTCCTGATCTAATTTGATTGAATATAATAACATCAAATAATAGAATTCACGACGTCTTGGCATGCAGATTGATGCAGACCATGTGCTAGCATTCGGTAGTTTAATTAAAGGAGTTCAAAACATGACCTTCTCGATTGAGATTACACGAACTATGCTCGGCGTGACCTAGGCTATGTTGCACGATTAGTGCAGCGTTTCTAGAGCTTTATTCCTACGAATGTGGCCGGCATCCGAGAGGGATGTGGTCTATGTCCGATTTTTCAAGGTTCCCTCCTTTCTTTTTTATGATGATTATTTCCAAGTTGTCATATAGAAACTTCATGCAGTTAAATCCGAACTAAAATAAAAGTTTAGGGATCTGATAGGAGATCATAATTGGAACCCTAGCATAATTCATCTATACAAGAAAGCCCCATATCTATGAGGGATCTGTCTAAGAACATACTTTGTTCGTCCCCCTAACATTCCTCCTCTTCATCTCCTAATCCTCTTCTCCTTCGCTTGCATTGTTGTTGATCATTATTGCCCTCTTGTTGATGTCCTTTGAGATCAAAATAGATGGAGAGACTCTATGGCAGATTAAGGAATAAAATAATAACCCTTGAAAAAAATTGGTGGCCTAAGGATTTATATAGAGGGGTCTAGGGATTTAGATTAGGTTAAAATAAATCAAATTTGGACTCCAAATCAATTAAAATTCAGAGTCCAACTTTTATGTGTAACAAGGGCCGTGTCCTAGATGGACACGATCGGTGTCCTCTTTTTTTTTGTTTTAAAGTTAGATATTACATAATAATCTCCTTAAAATTAAATTCGTCAAATTTGGACATATATAGTAGTGACCTAACAAAGGTTCACATCTGACCTTTTATCTCTCAATATCATTCGCCAATTCTCAATACTTCTAATAACTTCTAATCACATCACTAATTCTCTTTTATATCATTTATGTTTGGCTTATCCATCGTATATGAATCATCCTTACCTCCAAATAATTCATGACCAAAATCATTTATATTCTCCATACAAGTTGGTAATTTCTCATTGATCATTATGAATTCCAAATGATAATGATATTCTTAAACTTCCATAAAAACTTCAATCACCAAATCGACATCTATACCTTAACTTAACCATTTATAGGGCATTCAATAAAACTTTTCGCTTTTCCTAATCACACTTCTTAATAATATATGAGGATGCAAACAATTTAAATCTTCTAGTGCATAATCATTTCTCCTATAGTCACCTATTCATAATCATTCCTATGATCTCTTGATAATCATCACTGAAGAATTTAATCAAAGCTCTTGTTCCTAGATATCTTATCAAGGTTAGACGTCTATAACATCATAGGTACAATCTTCCTTTACTCTATTTATTGTTTTCATATACTCAATACATGAAGCACATCATAAGGTTCACGTGATCGACAACCTACTTAAGATATTGATATATCTTTAGTTATCAATATTTTTACATTCATAACCCTTTATTGTACCTAACATCACTTAATGATTCGTTTGTCACACTTAACTTGTATGTATATCATAAATCATGATCGTCCCTAATTACCCGCATACATTATTATGTTGGCTATCCTAATCATTTTTCTTATCATTCTTTATCATTCATTCATCACATTGCTAGCTAGCCTAAGCCTCTTTCATCATCCTTCGAGAATACATGTTTCCTTAATCCTACATGTTATTGCATTTGGCTAGCATTCAATCCATCTAATACTAGTCTCATCCTTGCATATTTACTCATGGAAGGTCATCTTCACATAGCATTCATCTGTATACATCTTAATAGAGTAGATCCTAATGTAGCATGGGGCACATCATAATTTTATTGGGGTATGAGTTAAGGCATTGAACCATGCATCTTGATCATAACCTATGCCATAATTTGTCATTAAATCTCTAACATAATACTAGACATCTTAATGCACTACCCTCTCTTAGGTCCATAACTTATGGATCCAAGATAATTTGTGTGACATAATTCAAGCCTTATGATCAATTAAACGTCACACTCTACTTTCGATCTTGATAATACTATCGTTATTATTTATACTCCTCTTGGGTAAAATTTTGTTAGGCACAATATCTTGTTGACTCAAGATTCGAATGGACCCTTATTACCTTCTTAAACTCTTATAATCATCCCATAAGAGTCATACCACCAACTCTTCATTCAATCATTTTAATAATCACATCTTACTTCACATGAGATCATAGGAGCACCATAAATATGAACTTAAGTCATTTGTCTCAATCTCACAGATCGATCCTCTATTATATGAATATCTTACACTATCCTTACTAATATTATATTAGGATATTAACAAATGTAGGATAAAATTCATAGATATATCCATTATTCAAATATTGAATCATATTTCTAGTCATACAAGTTTTGATATATTTTGTAACGCAGTCATGAAACTATTGAAGGCAATACAACAATGAGAAATCATGCTAATAATTGTTGTTCATATACAATTTCACTTGAGGTTAAACTTGATCGTGTGAAATGGGAATCAAGAACTCTTCATTTATACATAATATATGAATAATAAATTTATGTTCAATATACTCCTTTGGAGTAAATGCACAATTTCTATATTCAAGATCAATATGACAATGATTTACTTACTCGATCATAATTTTCTTTAAATTCCTTGATCATACGAAAGTTAAATTTCAAGATCTAACCATTAAAACATCATTCATGTTGTTTGGATAAGGAAAAGTTATCCAACTTAAGTTAACGCATTCAACATTAATCATGAACAATTGTATAGTCAATCATCAATTAAGGGCATTGCACATTATAACTCATTTGTGCATGTATGTCTTTTCATGTCATATACACTAGACAATATAGTCTTAGTAAATATACACAATGGTTCGCAATAGTCTTGCATCATATTATGTAAGAAAGAATCTCAATATAACCCATATAGGTCTCATCAATACAATCAATCAAATCAAACTTAACCATTTTTCCTTTTCATTTATTCTAGAGAATCGTTCTTTGAATCACCTCAAGAATCGTTGATAACACATTAACATTGCCGATTGGGAAACTATTAACATAGCCACTATTAATATCTTGTGATGTGACATCATTAGTTTTATTTTCTTAATCTGACATCTCATTAAATCACTTGAGCACCTTCAAAATCTTGACTTCACCACTTGAAAATTCTTGATATGGGAAAATAATATTATTTCTTCAGATGACCTCTATAAGATTAATGGAACAAAAACTCAATTTATATTTCATCACATGCTAAGAATTAAGTTCACCAACTAGTCCACATGAGATTCATTTCTCATCCTATAGACATTTAGTTCTAAGAATTTCAACCTTCCTTGTAGGCATGTTCTTCCTAAATATTATATGAAAGATTATCTAAATCTATATTCATATATTGATCCTTTTGATTCTTCATTTGTTATTCATAATTCAATTTATCATACTAGTTTCTCAAAAAAATACTCACATAAGCTTCTCACATCCAACTCATGTCCATTAAATTGATTTGAAATTCTCCAATAATTCAATTAATTTTTCATTCTATAGTTTGATATTCTATAACCTTGATATCAATATCACTTCAAATTTACATACAAAGATCACATCAATAATTCTTTACTCCACAAAAAACATTTTTGATTCATCCTATCTTTGAATAACCTCTTTAAGAATAAGTTATATCATTAATTGACATAACATGACATCATATAAATATTACCATCATAAATTATAACATATTTGTCTTTCATCAAGGTAAATCTAGTTCCTATTATAACTAGACCTTAGGGGCATCCTTCATGTTTATTTTATTGTCAATGAAACAATAAATTTTTAATTCTAAGCCTTGAGAGAGGCATGTTATAACATCAATCAAAATTCTTTCAATTAGCTTAAAATCATCGATCATTGTAAAAGAGACTTAAGAATCATTTTAAATCTTCCATTTCCTCAAACATATTGATGTGTACATCGAAATCCATACTTGGATTTTTGAGAGGAAAACTTAATACTCTCCTTAGTATACCATATATCTCAATAAGAAAACACTTAGTGGTAAGCTTTGGACCTTATCTAACCTTTATTTGATGGCATGGGGATTGCTAGTGATGCTTCCATATATGACTCTAGATACAATGGGACATCAAAAGAGTTTCGACTTTAGGTTATGATACCCAATTGTAACACTCCCTTAAGCACACTTCATCACATGATAAAATATCCTCATAGAGATTTTATGACATAAATGCAATATTTTGACTATTTGACGGGTCAACAAAAATGTGAAACAATGTAAAACTTTTTCATAACATGTGAAAGTCTTACATCAATCTATTATGTCTCCAACAAACTATGTCTTGGCTATTACAACTCAATAAAATCTAAACCAAAAGAGACACTTAAACCAAGGACCATAACCATGCATATGCAAGCTGCATCCATCACGAACATCTGTCATCCACGCCACCATCATCTATGCAGATCCTTTACTTGCAAGATCCAATACATGGGAGGTAATTCTCTTGTGAGCTATGATGCTCAATATGTAAGGCATATAAACATATACATATGACAATTCTTAATAAAATGAATCATAGTATCTAGAAGGGCAATATAATGAGGAATCAATGTAATGTCAATCAATAATATTATATTGTTACTATAAGGTCAAACAATGAGGAATAATCTAAGGCCCATCATGAAATTACCTCTATGCAATGACGTCAAGATATATGAAATAATCCAAGGCCAACAATAATAATATTTACTTTTCATAAAAGCAATCCAATAAGAATTAAATTCAATGCCGATATCCATGAAATACATATCACTATACAATGCATCTCCTTTATCTTACTTTGAAAACAACGTTTTACAAGGTTTTGCATTTCTTTCAATGCAATGCTCTAGTTTAATGCAATGATTAATGCAATGCTTTAGTTCATGTGGATTATATTATTATCTTTTACTTATCTCATTAATGAATTTGAAGCAACTTTGAGATTATTTTGGGTGACTTTGAAATGACTCATGAGCTCTTTGGGGTTCACCAATACAATGGTCAATGATGTGCACAAATCATGATAGGGCCCACAAGGGGGAGGATGCTCGAAAGTTCTCTTCATTGTACAAGAGGAGCAGGTCGTACAATAGGAACCAAGTAACTTTTGCTGTGGCTACACTAGTTGTAATATAGGTGACCTAATCCATACAAGTTTATATGTGTTCACATTATGCTATATGATTTATGTGCATTATGATATTGGTTCTGAAATACAAACTTCATCTTTAGTTGTTGTAGTGCAGAAAATGGTGAATTTTTGCTCAAGGCATGAAAACATGATTTTTTAAAATGTTAGAATTTAGAAAATAGAGTCCCAATAAATTTTCCCCTATGTTTAAGTATTCTAAATGTAATTTTAATGAATTTTACATGATGCTTTAGTCAGGTAAAAATAAGGTGCAAAAATAGAAAATCTATAAAATTATCGATTTTATTTTTCAACCCAAAATTTAGATTTTGATTCTTCGAGAATTAATTTTTCTAAATATTTTATTTGAATCCAAATGTGGGTAGTTTCTTATTTACATGTAATATCTTAAATAAATGAATAAATAAAAATAAATAGGGAAAATGTCTAAATAATCCTAAGTGCAAGGTTAGAACTTCACATCTTATGTAGCCGACTTTAAAGGTTGGTAACCTCATTTTATCTCCTATATATAGAGAGTTTTACTACATATTTCTTACTCTTTTATCATCTTCACCATCACCAAGAGAAAGAGCAAAAACCTACAAGGAATAATTGGAAGGTGAAAGCAAAATTGAAGAATCCTAGGATTGTCTTGTGGTAAGTATATATAATTCTTTAGCATATTTTAATTGTATAATTTTTTTTATCTAGGGCTCTTTCATTCTTGGAGATTTCATACATCCATAAACCAAATTTAATTGTGAAGTAGAACAATCCCCAATCTCATGACAATTGTGAAGTAGAACAACATCATCTAGAGACAAATCTGATGGTGAAACTTTGTAGAGTGATTTGGATGTTTTCAGGATCTTTAAAAATTATGTAATTAATTGTGCCAAGTCCTCTTTGAGTTTCCATGGACTTTGGAATGGTGTCAATTAGATATATATAGAGAAAGTTATGTACTAATGTCTAAGGGTCTACCCTACTATTTAATGCCATAGTTAGTCCAAATTAATTTTTTTTTAAATTCATTATGCAACATTTTGCTTTGATATTTATTCTTGATATGCTTACTAATGTCAGGATTCAATTCCAGCTGGAATTAAAAATTTCATGTATAGCTATGGTTATAAATTATTAAGTGTACTCATGTCTGTTTGCCAAAATAAAGAAAAAGAATAGTACATGTGTTAGATGCTTGAATTTATTGTATCATTCCAAAATGAGCTAAAATAATTTTATGGGTTAAGCTTTCTGAAGTCTAATTCAAGAGAAGATTAAAAGAACAGATAAACAAGTTGTTTATGAATTTATATAAATTTTACAATGAGTGCCACTTAGTTTGTCAAGGTATGAAATCATCACAGTAAGTTAGTTGCTAATTTTCTTTGAATCAAACATTAATAAATTAAAATCTAAAACTTTTATTGTGTGATCCTATAGAAGTATGTATTCAGGCAAAATTAAAATAGTGAAGTTCATATTTGTATAATATAAGTTATGTATTTTATTTTAGCATTCATATAGTAATAGTATTAAATATGTTGTTATTTTAGGGTTAGAGGAGTAAGATACGTGAAGAGAGAATTGCGTTTGTTGTTACTCTTATAAGGTAAGTTGATTTCTCCTAGCATATATATTCACCCTTTTGAATTAGGTACGATAAAGATTGTGATACTTTTTTAACATGCATCTTGGTAATATAACATAAAAAACATGTATGTAATGGTTGACATGCATTTATGCATCTGAAAATAAAGTTATCTTATAATAATTTACATGATGTGCCACTAGTTTCATTTGAATGTCCGATCAATATGATTCAGAATCTAATATTTGCTATATGTGAATGATCTGATTTGATCTTTTGTATTCATATGTTTGTATCATGCATTCGCATGAAAGGTGGTTGGAACTATGTGCTACATCGCTGATCACGATGGGAACCACCTATAGAATCCCAATCGACCAATTTGATTCCTCAATAATGGGATGAAGTAGAATGTCGCTAAGTGCCATGCAGAGCTATATGGACCCGTAGGGGCCACCTCTAGAATCTATTCTATCACTTTCTGAGTTGTTCCCGACAGGGATGATTATACAAACTCACAAATTGGTGATTTGTGCAATCATGAGATTGGTGCATAATCACATACATAAGTTTGATATGAACTTAATGATATTTGATATATTTTTTAATATGTTGGTGCTTATTAGTAGTTTTATTGTAAGTTTAAAGTTAACTTTATAAAAATTTCTTATTTATTACGTTGTTGAGTTGTACATGCTTTATTATCATGTCTTCGAATTAATTAGTGGTAACACATAGATGATGAGTTATTAACTTACTGAGTTGTTTGCTCACATTGTTGTTTCAATATTTTTTAGATCAGTAGGGCTTGTTGGATCACACGAGTTGATAGCCTAGCCAGGTTGTAGAGTTGTTTTGAAGACAAGGTATATAAGAGACATGTGTCTCTCGACATCTTTTGTAGAGGATCTTTTGTCTCTCTTTTCCTTTTGTTAAGATTTTGAGAGAGTAGTATTTATATGATGTAAGAGTAATTATGTTCCTTGTAAAAAGAAATAGTTTGTATAGTAAGGATCCTATGTAGTCTTGCTCTGAATGATCGAATATAAATTGTTAGGGAACGTTATTTGTGAGTGTATCACTTTTTGATATTAACTGCAATATATTTATTATGCATGGTTTTTTATTCCATGATTATCTCTAACTAATTGGATTTTCGTAATCTTATCGATCACTCGTGATATGTCACGACTTATGGGTTAAACCAAGGCTTAAACCAAGGTCGTGACACTAGTAGCCTTATCAATGGGATGATTCATCAATGACTCCTAACAATGATATACATGGCAACCTAAACTTTTATTTAGTGAATATTATTGACTCATTATCTTTTTCACATATTAGTCTTTATCATGGCATAAAGCCTAAGGATAATCATATCCTAGGATTGCAATACAATGGAAATAGCCTCGTGACATGGGTCGTGTCTGATCTGAACATAGGTCATGTTCGACGATATAAATCTTCTAAGCATATATTTTTGTTCTTTGTCGATTGATGCGGGTGGGATTAGGGTTTAACACGAACCATGTACCATCCACTCATTGGCCGTTGCAACTCTTACTTTAGATAAACACGGGCCATGTTCCTTGACGTAATTCATATTGGCATATATTGCCTAAATCCATTTATTGATATTAACTATGTTAGGGTTTGACACAAACCGCGTACATCCATGCATTGACAAGGTAAAAAACATTGTCCTAAATGAACACAAGGTGTGTTCATAGGTCACGTCAAGGGTTCATTCTTCTGATGCCAACTTTGTCCTAATCTAATCAGATTGAATATAATAACATCAAATAATTAGAGGCACGATGTCTCAATGTACAAATCAACGCGGACCTTTTGCTAGCATTTTATAGTTTAATTAAAATAATCTAGAACACGACTGGGTGCAATTGTAGGATTTTATCCCTACGTACAGGGGTCATGTCCGAGAGGGATGCGGTCCATGTACGATTGTTTAGGATTGTCACCTTTTTCCTTTTACGATGATTAATTCCAAGTTGGCATATAGAAACTTTGTGTATTTAAATGCAAACAAAAAGAAAAGTTTTGGGATCTAATAGGAGATAAAAACTATCACCCTAACATAATTCATTTATACAAGAAAAAATCAATATCTATTAAGGATCCACCTAAGAACATACCTTATTTCGATTTATCAACAGTGTTGTGTCCCCTAATGCTCCTCCTCTTCAAACATATTGATGTTTACATAAAAATCCATACTTGGATTTGTGGGAGGAAAACTTAATACTCTCCTTAATATACTTAGGTCATATATCTCAATAAGAAAACACTTATTGGTAAGTTTTGGACCTTATCTAACCTTTACTTGATGGCATGGGGATTGCTCATGATGCTTCCACATAGGATTTTAGATATAATGGGACATTAAAAGAGTTTTGACTTTATGTTCTGTTACATAATTGTAACGCCCCTAAAAGCACACTTTGTCACATGACAAAATACCCTCCTAGAGATTTTATGACATTTATGCAATACTTTGACTATTTGACCAGTCAACAAAAATGTGAAACAATGTAAAACTATTTCATAACATGCGAAAGTCTTACATCAATCTATTATGTCTCCTACGAACTATGCCATGACTATTACAACTCAATAAAGTCTAAACCAAGAGAGCCACTTAAACCAAGGACCATAGCCATGCATGAGCAAGTTGCATTCATCACGAACATCCGTCATCCACGCCACCATCATCTATGTAGATCCTTTACTTGCAAGATCCAATACATGAGAAGCAATTCTCTCGTGAGCTATGACGCTCAATATGTAAGTCATATAAATATATGCATAAGACAATTCTTAATAAAATGAATTATAGTATCTAAAGTAGCAATATAATGAGGAATCAATGTAATGTCAATCAATAATATTATCTTGTTACTATAAGGTAAAACAATAAGGAATAATCGAAGGTCCATTATGAAATTATCTCTATGCAATGACATCAAGCTATATGAAGTAATCCAAGGCCAATAACAATAATCTTTACTTTTTCATAAAGACAATCAATGAGAATTAAATCCAATGCCAATATCCATGAAAGGCATATCACTATACAATGCATCTCCTTTATCTTACTTTGCAAACAAGGCTTGCATTTCTTTCAATGCAATGTATTATTTCAATGCAATGCTCTAATTTAATGCAATTATTAATGCAATGTTTTAGTTCATGTGGATTATATTATTATCTTTTACTTATGAGAAAAATGGGTGTGTAAACCCATTGGATGTAAACCTATTCATTTTGGAAAAAAAACTTTTTGGCGGGAAAATTTTGAGTGAGAATTTTAATTTTTTTTCCCAAAATGTATGGGGTTACACAAGTTTACATACAATGGGTTTACACCCCCATTTAGCACTTTACTTATCCCATTCTACTTTGAAATGACTTTGAGGTGACTTTGGGTTACTTTGAAGCGACTTTGAGGTGACTTTGAAACAACTCATGAGCTCTTTGGACATTCGCAAATACAATGGTCAATGGTGATGCACAAACCATGATAGGTCCCACAAGGGGGGATGCTTGAAAGTTCTCTTCATTGTATAGCGAGGACCAGGTCGTACAATAGAAACCAATTAGCTTTGCTGCCACTACACTAATAGCCTTAGCAATGTGATGATTCATCAATGACTCCCAACAATGCAATACATCGCGATATCAACTTTTATTTAGTGAATATGATTGACTCAGAATCTTTTCCACATATTAGTCTTTATCATAGCATAAAGCCTAAGGACAATCATATGCTAGGATTGCAATACAATGAAAAATAGCCTTGCGACATGGGTCGTGTTTGATCTGAGCATAGGTCATTTTCGGCGGTCTAAATCTTCTCAGCATATATATTTTTTATCTTTGTCTATTGACGCAAGTCGAATTAGGGTTTAACAAGAGTCGTGTACCATCCATTGATTGGCCGATTGTAACTTTTACTTCAGACGAACATGGGTCATGTTCCTTGACGTAACTCATTGATGTGAAGTGTGAGGTAAGATAGAAAATGACCACAGGTTAGGGGATAAACCAGGATCAATCTTCTGTAAAAGTTTCCTTCACTTAAAATTTTAATATTTATAAATATAGCACACTCCTATCACCGCAAGTATACGACAATCGTCGAGTACTTCAGGTATCGATCCACAGGGAAACTTCATTTTCATGCTTCTATTACTACTTTTCCTCAGTCAATCTCTTGCGGTTAGGGGGCTTTACACGAGGGGTCCAAGCCATAACCGAAATAGGTGAGGGGTAATCAACAGAAATAATATTTTTGGGCTTTTACAATAGAGAAGGTAGAAATTAAAAGAAAGATAACTTCAATGATGAAAGGACATCAGAACCCTGGGTTCACCTCTGAATCACACCCATCTACTCTTTGTCATGAAATCATGTCAAGTCGTCCAGGCCCTTACACCACGGGTCAAGGCAACCTCGCTCTCGCGATGATTGCTCTACCTTTTACCTTCCCGCTCTCTGTTGGAGGCTCAAGGCTTGACCAAATGTAATCTGGCCATAGTCACACACTCTCTCTAGGAGGAGAGCTCACCATCTTAAATCCTGAAAAAAGATTATAAATCTTGACACCCAAGTTCCATAGGGGTACCGCCTCTCAGCGTGCACTGACCTCTTTTCCAAGGGGGACCTAAAGGTTCAGTCAGGGAGTTTCTTAGGTCAGATCATCACCCTACTCTCGCAGCGGTAACCTAATCAGTAAGCCCATACTCTCGTGGCGTATGCTCATGGGGCCGACCAAGAGAATTGTTCCCCAAGTTACCTATCAAGCCTCTCTCGAGGTTGAGGCAACTCGGTTCCCCTCCCTATCTAAATCTACAAGTCAAATTCAAGATAGTTGTTACTCGCTCCGGGTCAAGCTCCAGAGGTAGGGGCAAACTCTCACCTATCCCCTAACTCAAAAAGCATAACCTGGACTAAGGTTCCCCCAAACTTCATCACTAACCTCTCAGCTCATTGTGTGAAGGTGGCAACACTATAAGGCCCTTTCGGACAGTGCGCACTTGGGAAGAACCAAACAAGTAGCAAACAAACATAAAACACAATCCATCAATATAATTCAATATACGAGATTAAGTGGACGATAGAAAAGAGGAAGTTCAAAACATTTCAGAGCAAATAGGGTGAAACAGAGTATCCCCCAGGATCCCGGCGATAGGAGTCTAGTCGGACATCCTGAGTACAGAAATTACATAAGCAAAATAATATCTATCCAACATAGTATTTTCCGAAAAGTAAAGTTCAGTGCGAAAAAAATAAAGTTCCGGTTGTCCATCCGCCCCTTGGTCACATCGTCTCCTTCTCCTTTTATGTCCTTCGTGTCCTCTTCAGACCTTCCCCTTTGTGCTTCCCCAAAATCCGGAGGTGAGAAGAACTTCCAAAATTCAAAATCCCCAAAATTTCGTGAGGTGAGGGATCAGCTCCGCAAAATTCGGGTGTTAGTTGTGGAGGTTACCCCGGTTCCTCGGTTGCAACCACAAAAAAACGGAAGGGAATTCAAAATTCCGAATGTTCAAATAGCTAAAATCATGGAATTAGGTTAAAATCTCCTTAAATTAGCTCAGATTTCCAAAATACAATAATGATGAGCTGAATATTCATAATTCGAAAAATAGAAGTAAATTAGCAAAAATTGTTTACAAAAATGGAGATTGGGGTAAGCTTTTCGGAGGTTGGGTCAAGATATTTAGGTATACCCTTTCCTGTCATCACTCATATTGGCATATATCTCCTAATTTCATTTATTGACGCTAACCATGTTAGGGTTTGACACAAACCGCGTACATCCATGCATTGACAAGTTAAAAACATTGTTCAAAATGAACACAAGGAGTTTTCATAGGTCATGTTAAGGGTTCATCCTTCCGACGCCAACTTTGCCCTAATCTAATCAGATTGAATATAATAACATCAAATAATCTAGGGCAAGACATCGCGACGAACAAATCGATGCGGACCTTGTGCTAGCATTTTATAGTTTAATTAAAATAATCTAGAACACGACCTCCTCGATTGGGATGACGTGGACTGTGTCCGGACTGACCCAGGACGTGATGCACGACTGGTGAATTGTAGTGTTTTATCCCTACGTACGGGGGCAGTTTCAGATAGGATGCGATCTGTGTCCGATTGTTTAGGATTGTCTCCTTTCTCCTTTTACGATGATTAATTTCAAGTTGGCATATATAAATTTTGTGTATTTAAATGCAAACTAAAAGAAAAGTTTTTGGATCTAATAGGAGATAAAAACTGTCACCCTAACATAATTCAATTATACAAGAAAAAACCCTTATTCGTCTAAGAACAAACCCTTTAAATGCAAACTAAAAGAAAAGTTTTGGGATCTAATAAGATCTATGAAGTATCCGCCTAAGAACATACCTTATTCGTCGATTTATTAACAACGTTGTGTTCCCTAACATTCCTCCTCTTCATCTCCATAATCCTCTTCTTGTTCTCTTGTATTGTAGTTGATTGTTGCTACCTCTCATTGATATCCTTTGAAATATATTGATGTGTGTCAATTTAGTCATGTTTTCATAACATATTTGGTTCATTTTTCATTCAATTCTACATTGCATGCATTGTTCTATGTGATTATTTTTATTTATTTATTTTGAATAAGAAAACTACATAATTTGTTTGATTTTTGTTGTCTAGAAAACAAGAGGATGAAGACATTGGAAAAAATGGCACTCAATTTAGAGTTAAAACAAGCCTAGAATCGCTATTTCAACTTGCGTATATATACCAGAACAAATGGTCACGATCGTGAAACTAATGTCATGGCCCATGACAAAAGAAAACATGTAGTATCGATCGTTCAGAGCCCATAACTCAACGATCACGACTAGGAAAGGTCTCCAACTCAATTTCATGGACGTGAAAGTCATTTCACGGCCCATGACAGCTCCAGAATAAGTTTTTTAGTTGTTTCATGACCGTGAAAGTGACTTCACGACCATTGATGATTATGAAAGTTATTTTAAGCCTCGATCACGATCGTGAAACCCCATTTCACAAGTCGTGACAGCCCCTAGATTCACTTTTCACCTTCTGTTACGGTCGTGAAAGTTGTTTCACGACCCATGACAACCTACGAAGGAATTTTTACTTGCGGTCACAGTTGGGAAAGTTGTTTCATGGGCTATGAGGATGTGGAAAATATGTTTTCAAGCTTCAGTCAAAACTATGACAACTTTGTCATCGGTCATAACTATGACAACTTTCATTTTTAAGCCTGTTAAACATTATATTTTCGAGGAATTTGATCTAGGATGAAGTTATATCTAATGGAAGAAAAAGTTGTAGGATCTAGATGGCACCAAGAAGGGGGGGTTGAATTTGTGTATTAAAACTTTTTCTGCTTTTGTTAGATTAGGTTGGTTTTATCAAGGGAAGTATACACATGCAAATATAAACAAGTAGAAGAAGAAGAGAACAGAGAAACAAACAAGCAAACAAACACCAAGGTTTGTTGACGAAGTTCAGTCGAACTCCTGGCCTACGTCCCCGCTCCGGTTTTCTCGAACTCGATACCTCCGGAGATCACTGAACTCCTTCTTCAAGGGCGAAGGCTCCCTTACAACTTCTCCTTTCTTTTCTAGAGGACAAGGAGACAACCTCTTACAGTTCGCTCATGAACTCTCACTCCCTTCTATCCTGGATTCTTCTCGAATCACAGAAGGGGAACTAAGGCTTTCTTTCGCTCAAGCTCTCACTAGCTAATTTGCCAAAGTTACTTCCCAAGACTATTGAGATTACAATATATACTCTGCAAAAACGACCTAATTTGTCACTCAGAAAACTAGCCATTAATGCAAGTACATAACACTTCACCTAACCCTCGGTCGCCCATTGCTCCTGCCTCGGTCGACCGCTGCTTTGGTGAAGTCTCCACTTGAAATGTCATCTGGTGCTTCGGTCGTCC
>LTAE01002468.1:8663-52418 GCA_001647135.1 Pontederia paniculata | reverse complement strand
TTTATGATCATTTACATACTGAGTGTCAAAACTCACGGGAGGTTCATCTCCCCTACGAATTCAATTTTGTAGGCAAATATGTTCATATAGATGGTGATGGCGCAGCGATAGCGTGATGGTGTTCGTGATGGATGACTTGCACATGGCATAGGTCCTTGTCATAGATTGAGGATTGGCTTCCGCATTGACATGTACTTAGTGTTGACCAGTGGATTGGTCAAATGATAGTCACTGATGTATGACGGTAGCGTCTCCAAAGTCAAGATTTTTGCCTGGTGGCAAGGTCTGATTTTGGGGGCGTTACAGTTTTTGTCTTCGTAGTATGAATATATATAAAAGTTAATGTTTAAATCGTTTAGTTTGGAAATAGAGTAGACAAGTTGTTGATATATAGATATACATTCAGTTATTATTTCATTTTTCTATTTTTTTATCCACTTCCTTTGTGTGTGTTTTTTTTTTCAATCCTTAACCTTAATAGACCATTTAGAAAATGGAATTATAAATTTTAGTTTATACTTAAGTCGATGTATTGTCAACTAAATATTTTGTGCCTATGTTGGACATGTCTCACTATATATATAATTGTATATTTATATATTTTGTATATGGTATACAAAGGTTACTTGATGTACATTTGTTTCCTTGTTGGAAAAATATTGCACCGTTGTTATTATGTTGACCTTGTTATTAATCAAACTAAGAATTGCCAATGGATTATATTAAGCCTACGTAGGAGTTGGTTGCTTTAGCTCAACATTTGCTTAATTATTGTTTCTAAATTGTTGAACATGCGTACAAGAATTGAATATGTGCTTACTTGTCAACAATAAGATGTGAATCATTAATTTAGTCCAGTTGTGCCTTCTTAGCAGTTTGGCACCATTAGAAATAAAATGTAAAGAATAGTTTGGTGCCAATGACTATGTCATTAGACCCAATGTGTATATCCTCATGCATATTGGCGAAAATTATTTAGGCCTTCAAGATGTGCCTTGGAATGAAGGTCATATATGAAATATATACATGAGATTAATGCCTTATGGCTTAAGAAAGGAAAAAAAAATTACAAGTGGAGTCAAATATATTTATGTTGATGTAGCTTATCTTATGTAGGTCAAATAAATTGTTCATGTGATGCTGCCAAGTGCCAACTAAATATTCCACATAGTTATACTATGACAAAGAAGGCATTACCCCCATGCATCAAAATAACATGATGTAAAGCTAAAACAAACATGTCAAGATCAAATCCCTGGTTCCCTATGTTAATTGGCCCCTTGGTTTGATATAATAATTTTATTATTATCCAAATATTTGTTAGCATTCGAATAATTCAATCGAGAGTGTTAAATATTAGAAATTGATATTTAAACTTAAGGTTATTATTTTAGTTCTTAGGTCAGTTGGCTTACTTTGGTGGCTTGATATAATATTTTTAATCAATGGCTTGGTGACGCAAACTTTCATTTATGCATGTGCCATGTAACCAGCATCCTATAAACTTTTATCAGCATGTATTCACCCTTACAAAAATGTGAGCAACAAGGTATGCATATATAATCTGCATGCCTTAAAATTATATCTCAAAAATTACTTTATAGTGTTTGGCAATTAAAATTTAAACTTTATAGTGTTTGCCAATTAAAATTTATATTTAATAGATGAATCCAAGAAAATGTTAGGTAGAGAAAACAATAATAATTAATGAATATACTAAATTTTGATGATGAAACTAATATCATTTAATTTAATATTTTTTGCCTCAATCTAGATGTATCTATATTACACATCACTGAGGGGAGGAACAAGGACCGGAAGGTTAAAAGGCCCCTAATTATATATATGGGTCCGTCTTTTATGGACATGGTCAACATTTCTAATATCTAGAAGTGTAATGTGTGCATTAAACAATGCAAAAATATGTGGCCAAGGAAAATAAATCATGCCAAAACTCTCCAAATTTAAAGTCATTTAGAATATGTGATCATGCTAAAAACATTGCAAGCTAGAAGCATATGAAACGTCCACTTTATTTGTGTCGGCAATGCATGCACACATGACATTAAGAATCATATAATACATTTTGTTATATGCGTTGCACAATATTGTTGTGACCCACAATTTTGGGTCGAGAGTTCACTCCAAGAAAACAAGAACGAAAATATTCATAAATTATTACAAGGAACGCAACAATATGTGGGTGAGACATTGTTATTCAAGAACGATAACACATCTTTATTAATCGTTGGATCGTAATCCGACGGTAAACAATAAATTAAGATTTCCTTTTCTTCATATACCAAGGATTGCGTTCTCCATCTCTTGGTTACTTTGTTCTCTCCCTATAATGAGTTCTTTGCTTGCTTCCAATTATTGTTATCGATCTCTTTGACTTCTTCATCCTCATATTAATATATATATATATATGGAATAATTTTGGGTAACAAGAAGCTCCATCATATAGACTAGTAGATATCGAATAAAAGTATATAAAACATGCATGTTCCAATTATAAGATGTGCCTATTTAACCTTTAGTCACAAAAGGAATTAAGGCACTAAAATTGATTTCAACAAGTTGTTAGCTTCAATAATCCGCTTCAAGATGTACACAAACAACTACCTCTCTCAATTATTATAAAGACCAAGGCCGAATGATAGTGGCATACAACAACAAGACCTATATACTGATTAATTCCACATTAGTTGTTGATAAGTGAAATCATTTAGATATGTAGAGTAAAAGGGTTTTCGTCAATAAGCACTGTAAAAGAAAATTAAAACTCAATCTGAATTATTGGATTAATTAGATGTGCAAATCAGATCACTTAGACTAATATTATTAAATCATCTCAAATGATATCATTATGATAACAATTTGTGTTTACTGTATCATATTTTAATGTGATATAAGAATTGTATCTATAGATTATCTGATGGTTTGTTTGCACATTACACTTGTTTCTGAAGCTGACAATACGTGAAAAAAAATGGATGTCATGTACTCGAGGTGGTCATCAAGTTAACTCAAGTCCTCAAAATTAGTCTGCTTAATTGATTCATTACTTTAATTGGTCGTATGTGTCTCACGGGTGTATATATATATATATATATATATATACTTTTAATGTAGTACGTGTAGTGCACCAGAAAATTACAATACAAAAAAATTTGAACATTGTTCATTTATATAGAAAATATCATTACTTTCTATACAAGTGCGCTACATCTTTTTCTAATATATATACATACATATAAATATATATATATATATAATATTTGGTTTTACTGAAAACACGTTCCTTTCTTGTTGTATAGAAGAAAAGTCATGTATAGATCTCCCTCACTTCACTCTACTTTTGGCTTTTCTAGTTAATTTAGTTGGCCACAAATGAGGACAATATATGTTTGCATAAAACGTGAGCGTCCACGCAACAAAAATGTGATCCCCCATAAGCACAACTATGTTTTTTTGTTAACAAAAAACTCGAAGTGGTTCTATAAACTATAAAGGCACTTTAAGAATCAAACTAAGATTAGAAAGCTTACTTAGCCATTTTATTAAATATATGATTCAGCAAATTTAATTTTGTGAACAGTCAGACGAATAAAATTCGATAATCTATCTTTAAAGAGCCTACGTACTTAAACTACTACTATGGGTTCCTTTTGTCAATCAAATTTGAGTCCCCTTTCTATCGAAGTTCTACTAATTTTTACATGCATACACAGAAAGATATTACCCAATACCTCTTCTTAGTGATAAGATTTATCCCTAGATAGAAATGAGTCATCGTGATTTATCACCTTCAATTTGTAAGGTACCAAGATGATGATGAGAATGAAAGTTAGTCTCACATGGACAAAACACGGAGGTAGTCATGAGCTTATATGTAGCATTCTCCCTTATCATTCAAGACGCATTTTAAATTCGTGCGGACCGTATGAGCCCAAAGCGAACAATATCTTGAATGAAATCGGAGGTCTTACAGAAGGTATCAGAGTCAACCTCACGTGCTCACTTGAACCATGTGGGTCGACTCAACGAGGACGTTGAGCCCCGAATGGGGGAAGATTGTATGGTCCCAAGATGATGATGAGAATGAAAGTTAGTCTCACATAGACAAAACACGGAAGTGATCATGAGCTTATATTAACACTCTTCCTTACCATTCAAGACGCGTTGGAAGAAATCGTGCTCACTTGAACCATGTGGGTCGACTCAACGAGGACGTTGAGCCCCGAATGGGGGAAGATTGTATGGTCCCAAGATGATGATGAGAATGAAAGTTAGTCTCACATAGACAAAACACGGAAGTGATCATGAGCTTATATTAACACTCTTCCTTACCATTCAAGACGCGTTGGAAGAAAACCGTGAGGGACTAAGTGTCATGCGGAGCAAGGGGACTCTGTAGGGGCCACCTCTAGAACCCAAAGCGGACTATATCTGAGGGGTAAGGAGAATGGGCCGTTGTGCAACTCTGATACTACCAAAGACGTGTTTTAAATTCGTGCGGGCCGGGCTCAAAGCGAACAATATCTTGAATGAAATTGGGGGTCTTACAGAAGGTATCAGAGCCAACCTCGCGTGCTCACTTGAACCATGTGGGTCGACTCAACGAGGACGTTGAGCCCCGAAGGGGGAAAGATTGTAAGGTACCAAGATGATGATGAGAATGAAAGTTAGTCCAACATGGATAAAATACGGAGGTGGTCATGAGCTTATATGTAGCATTTCCCCTTATCATTCAAGACACGTTTTAAATTCGTGCGGGCCGTATGGGCCCAAAGCGAACAATATCTTGAATGAAATCGGGGGTGTTACACAGTTAGTTAGAAAATTTAATTTCTAATAGAAAAAGATGATAAGATCAAATTTTCGAAAGTGAAAAAGATAGCACATGCATGATTCCATTCAATTCAATCATCTAGGATTCTTTTTAAAACATAATAATGTTCACGCAATCATCAAGACACCCTCTTAGCAAGATATAGGGAAATATAAACTAGAAAAAATACAATAAATTGTAAAATAATTAGTCCATAAAACTCAGCCAAGGTCGAGCTGGAGTAGGGCTTGGTGCTCTAAGATGCCACAAAACTAAGGAGGTGAAGACATAGTACAAGAAATTAAGAAGTATAATTAATGAGCCAAGTTAAATCTTAGATAATAAAATATTCATGAACCAAATGCTAAGGCCCTGTACAAAAGTTTGGACTATGGTGGTGAATATCTTTTTTTTTTTCTTATGAGTTTTCACATTTTTTTTCATAAGGTAAAATAGCATATGCAACACATTTTTATATTATATACCTTCATATTTGAGCATAATACTTATAATATCATGTTGCTATATATAGCATTGTCCATCACGTGAATACAACAAGAGCTTAGGGTTTGATAAACAAACATGAGACAAAAAGAATAAAAGCTAATTATCACAGAAAGCAGAGATTAGAATCCTAAGGTTTTGGCCTTTCCATCTATATATGTTCTATTGGCAACAAAAAAAAAGTATTATATATGTTCTATTCCAACCATGATTTTGTACCACCAAAACATTTTTTTTAGGTTTTTCCACATTATTTGGTGCTACTAACATCCGACTAATCAGTGTCGTCATGAATCGGACACCTGACTATGATGGATGAGCCTGCAGCGAATTTTTTTTACATTCAGAGGACTCGAACTCTATATTTTCTTAAGCGAGGAGGAACTTCTTATCACTCCACCCCAAGTTTCGTTGGTAGTGAAACAAAATAAAAGAAAGAAAGAAAGACATAGCTTAGTAGATACACTTGAAACAAGTTAATTTCTGAGCTGATGAGTGTGTCATCACTCAGAACCAAAGTGATGCTTATGCTCAAATATTGATGACCAAACATGATTTCATCAGAGCAGGACCATTGAACGAATATCAAACCCAAACTGTTGGAGGTAAAACTTTTCATTTCCAATTATGTGTTCAAAGGGAAAAAAGTTTACACTTGTGACATGCACAGTGAAATTGTTGCATGCAGTTGCAATCTTGATGAAGAAAGAGAAACAAAAGCTAGAGAAGTTTGTATTTTATGTGGTCATCTGGAGGCACTTAACAAATCATAGAGTGTTATCTTCCCGGTGTTATCCGGGTCGAGTTTGTCGAACTGGTTGCAGATCATCAATATGTCCTTCTCCCCGACCTTCCCCATCTCCTTGAGCTTGTACATGACAAATTCTAATTTACTGCACAAAGTAAGAATAAGTAGAATTAGACTCACATTCCACATCCATGGAACCTGTCTGCAACAGTTTGATTGCAAGGAAAATTGCTGAAAATTCGCATGCAGCAATATCTGTACGTAGGTGCAGTGGGTCATACAAAAGATTCACAAGAATCTGATGAAGTCAGAAGCAAAGTACACAATCCAACATCAGTATCAATTACATAATCTATAACTAAATATAAACAAGATCAGGTGTACGTACTGCATCTATATCTACTGTGTTCCATTTTGTGATCATAAACCAAGTCCAAATCCAAGTAATTCATATTCTTTGGAGATAGCAAGACTGATCGTCCAATCGGGCGGTTACCTAACTCCATCATATATACGTTATCTTTAGAACGGACAATTTTGAACATTAACATAGTGATGCGACAGCCGTGAACGTAGGAAATTCATCTCCGAACCGCGTAAAATCTATGTGTGTTTTTTTTTTATGTTTCTTACCATCTTTCTACTCTTCGTATTTCCCAACAATATCTATATCTACTGCATCTATATAGCAACCAGAAGGTTAACAAGAAGGCAATTACCTGATGAATCCACTGTGATTGAGATCAGCAGCAAGCAAGTCTTCCACAGTCAGGTCCCTCTGCAGAACCCATTTGGCAATGCTCCGGTGCCGCTTGTCCATCTGGGCCTCCACCAGGTACAGGAACGCCCGCGCCACCGCCAGCGTCGACACCAGCAGCCAGAATGAGGCGAAGATCCTGCCGGACATGGTCTTGAACGCCCGGTCGCCGTATCCGACGGTGGTCACTGACATGACCGACAAGTAGAGGGCGTCCGTCCAGTCCATGTCCTCCAGCAAGAAGAGCGCCACCGTCCCGGCGCCGATGCACAGCACCACCACCCCGATCGCCAGCCCCACCTTCACACGAATCCTCACGCGCCCCTTCTCGGCGTCGAAGATGTAACCGGCCGCGCCTTTTTTTGTACGGCCGGCGCGGTCCCTGGAGCTGGTCTGGACCTTCCTCTCCAACACCTCCAGGACGTAGTTGAGGGCGGCCGCGAGCAGGACGTTGATGAGGCCGAAGCCGACCAGAACGAAGGCGCACGCGAACAGCTTGGTGAGCGGCTTCAGCGGCGCGATGTCGCCGTAGCCGATGGTGCACATGGTCACGATGCAGAAGTAGAGGGCGTCGACGGCCAAGTGGGTCTCCACGCCGGAGAAGCCATGCGGGTCGACGGCGTACACGAGCATTCCGACAGAGTGGTAGGCGAGGAGCAAAAGCCCGTGCTTGAGGATGTCCCTCGGGTAGCCGGCGCCGTGCTCCGGTACGGGAAGGCAATCCCGGATGAGTAATCTGGCCGGGGCGGTGCGGGAGCGCTGGAGGCCGGGCCCCCGGCGAGGGCGGGACGGGGTAGCGTCATCGCTGAGGCCGCCGCCGGCAGCTGCCGGAGAAGAAGATTCAGCAGCCAATGGGCCTTCGATCTCTGTGGCCGTGAGGGAGTCAGTCCGAATGGTGAGAAGAAGTGGCTCTTCTTGCTCCATTGAAGAATTGAACAAGAAAAAGAAGCGTGAACACTTATCAGAAACAGGTCTGAATTGATACAGAATTCTCTGAACATGCACAGATCACAAAACCAAAGAAGAAGAAGAAGAAGAATTCTTGGTCTTTTTTGTTTGGGGTGGAAATTTAACAAGAGTTCTTGGATGATATGCTGATGGATGTGAACTTTTCTTTTGTTGGTGTTACAGGAGATGAAACGAGTACGACGTCTTTTAAAGAGGTCGTGTGCATGCATGCAATTGCATGGCATTATGTACTTCACCCGAAGTAAAGAACGTGGACTACATCATAAACTTAACATTGAAGGTGCCATAGAAAGGGTACATGATACCAACGGCGATCGAGGACTCCCGATTGGATGAAATAGTGTTTAAAATGTTGATTAAAATAATTTTGATAATTTTTTTTATTAAAAACATACCATAAAGCAATAAAGTAGATTGGAAACATGATCGTTATGTAACGTTTCAAACCTCATTCAAGAAATTATTCACTTTGTGTCCATAGCTCGCATAAATTTAAAATATGTCTTGAATAGTGAAGAGTATAATTATTCATGACCATTCGTGTTTTGCTAATATGAGATTAAATCCTTAATCTCTGTCTTGAATATTTACATTAATATTTTAAGTTTTTTTCGGTCTAGACCCATCGATGTTCAGGACTATTAGCATCCGACTAATCCGGTGTTCGGACGGGAGCGACAGGGTAAATCTTGACCAAATTGACGATTCCGGAGTTCGAACTCGGGGCTACTAACTCTCGATCCTTCAACTCGGAACACAGATCCACTAACCATCAATGCCGACCAACTTGGTTCTAACTTTTCAAGATTTTAGAGTCTCAAAATCTCTTCTAAATGAATCACGAAGATAACCTAAGTACATATAATTTTTTTCAGTTAAAAGGTAAGGCTTTATTTCTTTTTATTGAGAGCTCTCAAAGTGCAACTTTATTTTATCTCTTCACAGTAATGATCTCACACAATAATATTAAAGAGAAAGAGAATGATGAATAAGGTTTGCGCTTGCATGATTTTGAAGTGACCTTAGTCAATGTTTTTTTCTTTTATATTATTTTTCTTTATTATAGTTGTCGTATCTTTCATATATCATCATCCCACGAAAATTTTTCAAATAAACTATGCATTTTTTTTATTTCTTGATATAGAATCGATCGATGGCTTTGCTGAATCGATTGTTTAATTCTTGTATTCAAATTTGTTTAACATCTTGACAAATAAATCGGTCGACCAATTATCAGCTCCAACAAAACTGATTTTCAAGTTATCATTTAAGTTAACATTTGGCTAACAAATTGTTCAAATAGGTGTTTTAGTTATGTTGTCATTTCCAACTTTTTCGTGACTTTATTATATGTAGTAGAAATGTATTCATCAAATTTGTGAACATCAAAATCATTGATGCTTTTCATGCTGATCAACATCTTAGAATTTAATATATATTTAATATGTAAATTCATATTATCAGAATTTATCATATTAATTAAACTATTTATATGATATTAAGTAGTTCTTATAATTTCTAAATGAATAGTTATATTAACTACATAAATATTTTTTGGTAAGAAGTCTATAAATAATTTTCATTATGTGGCTTATGAATTAAAAAATTTTAACTACTAATACGTTATGTGTTTAGGCTATGATTAAAGATTTAGGTGTCTATCTTATTTTTATGATTTCGTTATTACATTATAAGATTTATGTATGTTTATTTTAACATAACAATCTTTTTTTTTATAATCACAAACTCATGAATGACTAAGGACAATAATATAGAGACTAAAAAAATAGTATAAGTAATATTAGAATCATCCAAGCTTCGTTTAAGTTTATGCATGTATACATACTAACATCATGAAGTGGTTATAAAGAAAATATGATTTTTCATGAAGCTCACACATAAGTAAGAAATATAGAGAAGTTCAAACACAAATATAAGAAATATAGTCATCATATTATATAGTTATTCTCCCATTTTGATATCATCGAAATGGTACATCATGCTCGGGGAATAAGAAAGTGACAAATGATGTGATGTGCAATCTTAAGAATTGAGCTCCACAAACCACTATAATCTTATCATATTATCTAACATGTGTAAAGATGAATAAATATCAAAACTAAATGATAACAATATTATGAAGCAAGGAACTTGCTCCTGAACTCATGACCAAAGTTAACAATAAGGAGCTAATTTTAATATTCAATATGTATTTCATTTTTATCTGTGTACTCCTTACACATTGAATAAACATGTTAAGATAAGAATGACATAAAAAATCATATCAAGAAAATAATTCAATAAGGAAACAAAATTTAAGTTTGATGGCATTTATGTGGAATATAAAAAAATGGAAATGGATTGCCCTCCCAAATATGATATGATTGTCTAATTTGTTTCTCCATATTATTCAAATATCTTGTATTCTTTTTTTTTTGGCATAAATAACAGTCTCTCTAAAATTTGATTTGCAAATGGCAATAATATCTAAAGATAATATATGATTTCATCGTCTCACAATATTAACGTGCCATTTAAAATAAATCACTTGTTACGAAAAAGTGATTTGATAGTTTTCTCAATACAAAAACTTGTGGAAAGTTATTTAATAATTGATTATTCAACATGTAATATTTAAAGTCAATTTTAAACTCATATGAGATTTTGGAATACCTAAACGGCTAAACCATATTGAAAATTTCACTTTTGTGATTATCAATAAAAGATTAATTCAAGTATATCGATTTGTCAATACATCAAAGAAAATCAACCGATTTGATTATTGTATTATTATTTTCAACTTTTTTTTACTTTATTATAGGTCGCGCGAAAAAAATATCAGTACTAATTTATTCATTAAATTTATAATCATCAAAATTATCGAGATTTGTTCACCTAATAATACTTCCACCCTAAGGCCTTGTTTGGATTGAGGTATTAGGGGGCATAGGGTGGAAGATGGATGGGTGGTGTTAGTTAAATCGTGCTTGGGTAAAAAATTTTAAAAGTCATATGGTATTTGGAGGGGTGAGTCACACCTCCAAACACCAAATATTTCATTCCACCAAATTGGTGGAATTAGAGGGAACGAAACTTTTTAGACAAAACTACCCCTTTAAATAACTTTCTAAAATAATATCGTAGTTCATTTAAAATGATATGCTTCCTTATATTATTTTGATTTATTATAGAAAAATATTTGACTTGAGTTCATTTATTGACTTAACTTTTTTTATCTTATTATATAATTATTTAATACTTACATATGTTTATCTTTTATTCATTCACATTTATTTTTCCTCGGACTAATTTTTTATCATAATATTTTAAATCTATTAAATACCATCATAATATTTTTTTCAAATTAGTTATTTTTTTATTAAATTTGAGATAAACAATTATTTTTATGATCATTTTTACTTTAGCATCTTAAAGTATTATCATTTGAACAATATTTTTTATTTATGTAATTGTAATATTAATTTTTTCACTCTTTTTATATTTATCTATCATCTTCGATATTTTTTATCTTTATTTTAAAAAAATAAAAAAAATATTATGAAAGAAACAAAATACATTGAGAGAAAAATAATACTAAAGATAAGAGAAAAAATATATAAGAGATATNATAAATATAATATTATTATATATTTATTTGATTTATTATAATATTTATATATTTATCATTATTTATATCTCTTATATATTTTTTCTCTTATCTTTAGTGTTATTTTCCTCTCAATGTATTTTGTTTCTTTCACAATATTTTTATTTTTTATTTTTTTGAAATAAAGATAAAAAAGATCGAAGATGATAGACAAATATAAAAAGAGTGAAAAAAATTAATATTACAATTACATAAATAAAAAATATTGTTCAAATGACAATACTTTAAGATGTTAAAGTAAAAAAGATCATAAAAAAATAAATGTGAATGGATAAAAGATAAACAAATATAAATAATTATAAAATAAGATAGAAAAAAAAGTTAAACCAATGAATAAACTCAAGTCAAATATTTTTCTATCATAAATCAAATAATATAAGGAAGCATATCATTTTAAATGAACTATGATATAATTTTAGAAAGTTATTTAAAGATGTAGTTTTGCCTAAAAAGTTCATTCCCTCTAATTTCACCAATTTGGTGAAATGAAATATTTGGTGTTTGGAGTTGTGACTCACCCCTCGATTTTTTACCCAAACATGAGTTAACTAACACCACCCACCCATCTTCCACTTATTCCCCCTAATACCTCAATCCAAACAAGGCCAAGATATCCTCTATGGCTTGGAGTCAGCATGGCAAAAGGGGTTCAAGCAAATCTTGTTGGAACATGATGGCGGTCATGGCAGGTTAATTTAAATAGATTAAGGGGTTCAAGCAAAAGAAAAAAAAAACACTCTTACTATGATGAAAAATGACAAATGAGATTAAGAATAAAACAATTGAATCATTATATCTTAATATTTATGTTCTTAATACTCTTTTTTTCCTCGTTGATAGTTGACAACTTTAATTTATAAACTTAATCATTAGACGTGTTATCAATTATTATAAAAATTTAAATAGATAGAAAAAACATGCAAATAGCAAGAAAAATACCAACTTGTGTTTTCATCTACCCGGGGAAAAGCATATGCTCTTGTGCTAGAAAATGTTAAGATACCTGATGGAGACTGGCACGGTGGAATTTTGTGCATCATGGAAAACAATCAGAAAGGGAAACTTGCAAGGAAGGAAATATGCAGATGCTGAAAACAAAGTGAAATTATTTTTCCTGATTATTTCCAAGCATGACTGATAAATGTTGTTCCACTGTAAAATGTAAACCAAGAAAGAGCTGGTATGAAGGTCATATGTTTCGGCTGTCTGTTCCTATATATCAAAAGAATTTAGGGGAAGCAAAGATGAACACAGATTATACTTTTAATAGAACTTGTGCTTTTGAATTAAAAAGAATAGTTCTATTCAATGTAAGAAAAAAATCATTAACCAATAAACATCTGCATAGCTCACAGTTCTCCTTTTTTTTCTCCAATTAATAAATAAGAGTTGAAAGTTGAAAGAAACTGTCAGATAAATCTCCAAAAGAAGTATGATGGCCAAAACAGTTGAAACATGAGACTAACAGTATGAAGCCAAATTGAATGCAGACATCACAACACAATTCTTAGAAATTGACTCCCAAAGCATTTTAGAGAACTCAATTATTTGAAGAATAGGACGAAGTTTTTATGGCATATTTGAATTGTTTCCTGAAAGCAAGTCACAATAAAAAGAAAATTCCCCTTATTTAAGACAAGTTTTCCAAAATTGGGACAATGTGGAACAATTTGTTGAGAGGAAATGTGGAACAATCCTCAAGAAGAAGAACTCAGATTTCTTGGAAACACATATATACAACCAGCAATGCAAAACTAAATATATTAGAAATGATTTGCTGAAAAGCAGCACGGAGAATTCACAGCTGGTAAAAGTTGAAAGCCGGAACTTTTACATTTGGAAGAAAATTTCATGATATAAATTTCACAGATTCAGTAGATATATTTGGTCCAAGGTAATTCCTGAATTTATGAGTGTCACCACTCAGACTCCAAGGTGATGCTTATGCTCAAATACAAAGGGCCAAACCTGAATGCATCAGAGCAGGATTGCTGAACAAATATGCCCAGGAAGGGCAACACTTGAACGTTTACTTAGAAACTGTTTGAAGTAAATCTATTCATTTGCAATCATGTACTTTTTTTCTCACTTGTTTATATGTAAGTTAAAAGGAAAAAAGAATATAAAAGCCATTTACAGTTGGATACTTAAAATGCATTTGTGTAGTTGTTCATTCATCTTGATCAAGAAAGAGAGAAATTAACAAAGGTAGAAGTTTACATGTTACAGAGGTAATATTTCATTTACCTCACTCTAATGTTGGATGCAAAAAAATATTTGCTTTATGTTGTTACTGCAACTCCCCCCAGGATCATCTGGAGGCACTTAACAGATCTGGAAGTGTTATCTTCCCAGTGCGATTGGGGTCGAGTTTGTCGAACTGGTTGCAGACTAGCAGTATGTCATTCTCCCCTACCTTCCCCATCTCCTTGAGCTTGTATATGATAAATTCGGATCTACTGCACAAAGTAAGAATAAGAATCAGACTCACGTTCTGCACTATTAAGGATGAATTCAGAAACAAAGAACACAATTCAGCATCAGTTTCGATACATTGCCGGATGCTCGACACAAGGACGATAAAGCAGCCGAGCAAACCGTAAACTAGATATAACAAGATAAGGTAGTACTGCATCTATAAATGTTTCCATTTTGTAATCACAGTATACAAACAAGTCCAAGCAATTCATATAGCAATCAGTAGGTAACAAGCAGGAAATGGTGCAACAAAATGGTAGAAGCCAATTACCTGATGAATCCACAGTGATTGAGATCAGCAGCAAGCAAGTCTTCCACAGTCAGGTTCCTCTGCAGAACCCATTTGGCGATCCTCCGGTGCCTCTTGTCGATCCGGGCCTCCGCCAGGTACAGGAACGCCCGCGCCACGGCCAGCGTCGACACCAGCAGCCAGAGTGAGGCGAAGATCCTGCCTGGCATAGTCTTGAACGCCCGGTCGCCGTATCCGACAGTGGTCACTGACATGACCGACAAGTAGAGGGCGTCCATCCACTCCATGTCCTCCAGCAAGCAGAGCGCCAGCGTCCCGGCACCAATGCACAGCACCACCATTCATCCTAATCCTCATGCGCCCCTTCTCGGCGTCGAAGATGTAACTGGCCGCGCCGGCGCGGGCACTGGTCAGGACCATCCTCTCCTGCACGTCCAGGACGTAGTTGAGCGCGCCCGTGAGCAGCACATCGATGATGCCGAAGCCGACCAGGACGAAGGCGCACGCGAACAGCTTTGTGGCCGGCTTCAGCGGCGCGATGTCGCCGTAGCCGATGGTGCAGAGGGTCACGATGCAGAAGTAGAGGGCGTCGACGGCCGGGTGGGTCTCCACGCCGGAGAAGCTATGCGGGTCGACGGCGTACACGAGCACGCCGATGGAGAGGTAGGCGAGGAGGAGGAAAGACGCGTGCTTGAGGATGACGCTCGGGGAGCCGACGCTGGGCTCCGGTCCGGCGGGGCCGCCGGAGGCGGCGGCGTTGCGGGGGAGGAGGTCCCGGAAGACGGATATGGCCGGGGCAGTGCGGGTGCGCTGGAGGCCGGAGATCCGACGAGGGCGCGACGGGGTGGCGGCGCCGGCAGTGGCCGGAGAAGAAGAGGCAGCAGCCAATGTGCCTTCGGTCTCTGAGACCGGGAGGGAGTCAGATAGAAGTGGCTCTTTATGCTCCATTGAAGAATTAAGCAAAAAGAAGCCTGAACACTGATCAGAAACAGGCTTGAATTGGTTCAGATTTCTCTGAACACAAACTGAAACAAATCAGAAACCCAGAAGCATCTGCTCCAAGAAGAAGAAGAACAGGTGTTGATTGGTACTCTGATGATGCTGACTTGTTTGTGTTGCAGGTGATGGAACGAACAAGTACAGCTTTCCTTTAAACAGATGAGCACTTGGATCCTGTGCCAATCTAAAAACAAAAAAAACACATCTTTCTTCATCACAAAAATGACAAGTTTAACAGAGAAAAAAAAAAGAAGAAAGCTTTCAATTTCCGGATAACAACGTCATTATTGCTTGCTTCACAATTATAATTCAATGGTTTCCTTCTGCCTTTTTCTTCTTCAAGAAAAAATACCAAAACTTGTGTTGTCATCTACCTGGGGGAAAAAGCATATGTTCATGTGCTAGAAATGCAAGATAGTTGATGGAGACTGAGCAAAGTGGATGGAAAGTTCTGTGCATCATGGAAGAGAGACTTGCAAGGAAGGAAATATGCAGATGCTAAAGAAAAAGTGCAAAGTTTTTATTTTTCTGTTCTGATTGTTTCCAAGCATGACTGAAAAATGTTGTCCCACTGTAAAATGTAAACCAACTGCAATGCAAAATGTTGGTGCAAAGGTCATATGTTTCTCTGAGTCTATTCAGAGGAATCAAGAGAAGCAAAAATGTACAAAGATTATATTTTTAATAGAACTTATGCCTTTTTGAATTAAAAAGAATGATTCTATCTTCTATATAAGAAAGCATGCAAAAGGTTTCTGATAGCTCACAGTTATCTATTATATTTTTTTTCAAACTAATATATATTTATATAGAGTTGAAAGTTGAAAGAAACTATCAAATAAATCTCCAAAAGAAGTATTGATGGCCAACAGTTGCAACATATGACAAACAGTATGAAGCCAATTTGAATGCAGACATTACAACACAATTCTCAGAAATCGAGTCCCAAACCTTTTAGGGAACTCAATTATTTGAGGAAGAGATGAGGGTTTATGTCATATCAGAATTGTTTCCTCGAAGCAAGTCGCAATTTCATGAAAATAAAAAAAAATTCTTCCAAAAAATGGGACAAACCTGCATTATTTCATTAGGCATCATCACAGTAGTTGCTATCATCATCATGACAAGAAATGTGGAAGAATGCTCAATGGGAAGAACCCAGATTTCTTGGAAACGCACTAAATAAAACCGGCAAAATTAAATATAGTAGAAATAATAACCTTGAAAATGACTTGATGGAAGCAGCACAGAGAGTTGGCTTATAGAAATTGAAAATCGGAATTTACATTTGAAGAGAATGTTATGATATACAGTAAATGCTCAGCAAATTTGTTTTCAAAATAGGCAACACAATAAATGACATCAGGGGCCAACTGGCCACCATAATGATATTACAATCTTGAACTTAGAAAAGCTTTTCCTAATTTGGAATTTGTTTTCTATCGACAGTTCTCAGCTTTCGAAGAATCGAAGCTCTACCATGGCTTCCTTGCGCTTTGGGGAGTACCATGCAGTTGCTTTTGCTGAACCCAGAACTTTCAGAGCCCAATCAATCGCAAACACGGACTCATCCAGTCGAGCAAAATGATATCTGTCTTTTGGCTCAAACACAATTCTGGAATCCACTCGTAAACTAAAGGGTCCAACAATCTGTTTGTGATAAAAAAAACAAACCATCGATCAGAAGCCAATGCTGAAATGATAAAAGAATGATTTACAAGCGAACTATATCTTGTTCTGTCTAAAAACATAGCAGTAAAATTGATTCCAAAGTAGGGAATTGAAGACCGATCAAAAACTGAGACAACTAACAAAATATTAACTGCCAACTATCTGGAAATCTATATATGCATAATGAAGCACAGAACTAATAACATTACACTACTGGTTATCCTTCTTTTTTTAGGATACAGAATTAGCAAAAAAGAATGACATAAAAGTGTAATTTTCTCAAATAGATTATTATCATAGGAAAGTGGCCATTTTCCCTTAAAAACAAATGGAGCAAGCTCTTTCTTCAATACTTATCTGCACATTAGAAATTCAGTTATTACTGATGTACATAATACAACTGACATGTTAACATCAATTTATGAGAGGATGACCTATTAATACCTTATAGAAGCAATTTCACAGGATGTGTTTTTCAATTGTATGATGCATCTGGTTTAGGATGATTCAAGCAGAAAAAGTAAATGACACTTGGCCAGCATAAACTAATATCAATGTAACTAATGCCCAAAAATAAAATCTGACAACCAAACATAAACATTAGTTTTTCAAATGTACTGTGACTTCTGACTTTTACATAGATAGCATAAAATAAAACATATCATTAAACAAGAAAATTTTGCATCAGTTCATCATACTTTAAATATAGATACCTGTTGCTGCAATGAAACAGTAAGATCTGGACAAATATCTCGGATTGCTTCCAAATCTGGCTGCTGGGAATTATACATCTTTTGTGCCACTCGAGCAGCACCACTTAAAAATTTTGAACCTGAAGGAATCTCTAGTTGGGCACTAAACCTTGAGAGGTCAAGAAAAAGCCTTTGGAAAGTTCCATGTTGTGCCGTACAAGAAACAGATGCAAAGAGATCAGCAAAGACAGCCATATTATCCTTTTGAGCATACAAACTAAAGGCTCCCTGTTTTTGTAGATCAGAAAATCTTAATGAGCAGTTCCCCAATGATGCATTGACTACTGCACCTGAAACATCAAAAGGAATTGTTATAAGATAACATGGGGAACAGGAAGATATGCTGGTTGTCTCTTAAGGAAAGACTCAACAGCGTGCATAATCAAACAACAATATGCTGACACTCACAAGTATCAGAAGTCTGAGGCTTACCAATCATTCCCGATCCTGAAATATGAGGATCTGACAAGAAAATGTCATAAGGTTGGACCATTCTCAACTTCCTTGTTCTCTTTCTCCAAATGTCAACAGTCTCCTTGATAGAAACTGCAGCTTTGGCGCACAAGCCAGGCAATAGAGAGCTCGGTACATCTGTTGTTTGATTACCCCCAAAGTGTCTAGGCTGTCCACTGTTGTGGTGTAGACACAAATGGTAACTTAACCCAGAACCAGAGGAAACTGAGGCAAGATCAGCTGCCATTGAGAATGGAACATCCCAATATGTACCCATTTTGTCGACAAAAAGTCCAGGCCAAGCTGCCTCAAATGTCAGATTGTGTTTGGGAAACTGCATGTTTGTTAGAAGAGATGTCTTAGCAGCTATACTTCACAAAGAATAGTAAATATGAAACATTATGCACAATATGCTGCATTAAAAGAACTCCTTTTCTATTACACTCAAAAGTCTTTTGGCGAAATGCTTGGTTAAGTTATATTAAAACCTGGAAGAATCGGAAGACAGCTCGGATGTCTTTCCAGTTAAATATAAATGACCTTTGCAGGGTCTAGATGTAATTGCATAAGTTAAAATAAGATAAGAAAAAGAAATTAAATGAATAAATAGAAAATTTGCCTTATGATGAAATATTGCTTTTCCTCGATTTCCTTTCTTCACGTCATATGCCTCAAGAAGTACAGATGAATCTGGTGTCAACAAATATTCTGTTCCCACGCCCAAAGTAAATATGTCCATCATGTGCTTGACTATAGTTTTAGGCCAGGAAACATCACTGATGTGTTTAGATGTCAACTCTTTGAAAGAAGACAAACATTTCTGTAGATCAATCTGCTCCAGAATTGTTGTGGACCTGCAGATCAGTGATCTTCAACTTAAAAAAAACAAAGAAAATAAAATTGCAACAACAATGACAGCAAAAAATGTTGGAATTATGCCCAGTGGACAATTAAACTTATCTACAAAAGTTTTCTACAACTCACTGCTAACCATAGAGTCAAATTAAAAGATCCCAAAGCTTATACTCAGAATGAGTAAGATGTATCACAAGGTTTGATCACATAACCTGATATGTAAGAAAGGAAAATGAAGAACTTAACTAAATAAATTAGCATCAGATAGATACAAATTTAAAAAGATTTAAAGATGAAGTTTCAACAAATGCACAAAAGGAGATGGTGGGTACTTTTCTATGATGTCTAACTTTCAGGTCATGTCTGAAGAACAAATCAAGGATTTTTTTTTCCTACAAAAGTTCTTTCCTGATCTCAAAAGAAAAGAAAATTGCAAGAAAATAAATGGAAGTTGGAAATCGTCTGAAACTTTTGTGGCTAATCTTTTTTATGCTAAATGAAAATTTCCTTCCTGATATCGAAACAAAAGCATATCTAAGGTTTTTGCTACAAAAGTATCGATAGGAAACAAAGTGAAGAAAGATTTTCCAAAGAGAAAACTATACCACTAGTGCTTCGAAAAATGGACATCAGGAAGAGAAAAGGTTTGTTCATAGTTGACAAAGAACAAGTTTGCTATCAGTTTAAGGTTTTTTTCTCCCTGAAAGAGAGTTCAAGGATTTTTACATAGGTTACTAATTATGAATAAATGGATCGTTTATAATTTCATGAAAGCCATGCTAATTTAAACTATGGAAATTATTTTGGATATTCTGGTATGCCAAGGAAGTACATTGTGAATAATTTACATTCTAGCTACTGGGGTATCTAACCCTCAAGTTGAAATGTAATCTTTACTTGCATCACTGGAAGGTCTCATTATCTGACGAAATGACTCACTTTTCCCCATAATTCTGGAATTGGGTTAGAGACTATAACACTAATTGAGGCGCATTATACGTGCGCCTAAGAATGAATTATCATATTGTAGGTATTGCAAATTTACATCCACCAGCGCAGAAATCTTTTGTCATAAACAGTTCAGTAAATGGATTGTTTATGGGAACCAAATGCACAGTAATCCTGTTGAAGAAACATCACAGTTCAGAACAGTCATCAAGTTTCCAGGTTAGATTACTAGGACGATTAACACAAAAATTACAATACTTCTCACATGACGAACGAAGCAGAAACAATTCTTGATAGCAAAAATTCGAACATTGTCTTGCGGAATCGAGGGGTTCAGTGACATTAAACTTCCGAATTGTCTGCTGCAACTGGACGCGAAAGGAGCGGGAGGAGGGTTACCAGTTCTCGGAGAGGTGGAGGGTGTGGGCGTGGTGGAGGAGGACGCCGCGGGCGCCGTTTCCTGGGTCGCCGGAGAAGGAGGGGATCGGGGGCCCCGCGACAGCCCCAGCGGCAGCGGGTCGCCGGGGACCGCCCTCGCAGTGCCTTCCATGGTCACCGGGGCCTCCATGTCGAGCTCCCACCGCCGGCCGCCGCAGCCGCCGTCGTCCGACGTCCACCGCATTCTCCGCAACCCCATCTGCACACTCCCCCCCTTTCTGACGACAACAACACACTGCTCTACTTATTGGGTCATACATTGGGCCGTGTTTGGGCTTTTCATATAGTCCAATTATCCACGGCCCAAAAAAATCTCATCTTCAATTTAATTTGATTTTTTTTGTGTTTTTATTTTGTACTGATGTGCAAAATATATTTAGATGTGGTTTTCTTTTTCTTTGTAATTAATCAAAATCAATGTATCATAACCAAATTATTAAACGTATTTCATCAATAGTAAATGTTTTTCCTTTCACTAGTTATTGGTGACAAGTTAAGTGGCCTCACTTATTTATCCATATAAAAAAACATATATTAAAGTTTGAACTTTTCTGATTATTTGAAGAAATGTAAGCTAAATTTGTAATAAAATCATATATGAAAGTAAATTAGAATAAAAAAAATGATTAATAACCTAAATCTAAATGATAGGCAATGTTGTTTTACTTGTGGCTCGTTCTTAATTTTACTGACTTGAAATAATTTTCAAGACGGAACTAAAATATTAAAATTGGGTGTCATGTAACTCAGTTCCATTGCTTTCAAAGGTTGCTCACAGGAGAAAGAGCGCCTCCCAAACATCTTTTATTTTTTTTTCTCTCTCATCTCTCACACATTTTTTTATTTATCCTACAAATTTATTTCATTTTCTTTTATATTGTTTTTATAATTTAATTTAAGTTTAAATTTTAATTTTATCTTTTTTTTCTCTCCTTTCTCACAAAATATTTTATTTTTCATTATCTTGATTTAATAATCTATTTTTATTAATTAACTCAATTATTTAATTATAAAAGCTATTTAACTCCTTTTTGTTATTTAAAAATAATAATATAATAGAATGAATTTAATCAAAATATTTAATATTTATTATAAATGTATACTTCAGTATTATTTATCATTTTCTGTTTTTTATAATAATATTATATTTTAAATAGATATTTAAAAATAACATTTTATTATATTTTTTATTCAACTTAACCTTTTTCTACTATATATTTCGTTTTATCATTCTCATATTCTATCCAAGCTATCATTCTCATATTCTCATATTTTTTTGTTTTTTATAATAATATTATATTTAAATAGATATTTAAAAAACAATTATCATAATTTTTTTTTAACTTAATCAAAATAAGTTTTAGAGAAGCTGAGACGGACGCTTTTCGGCTGGATGGAAGAGACCTCAAGAATCGAACCCTTCTATCTATGGGTTAGGCGGACACTGACTTCGCGTATATACTATAAAAAATATATATATTATTTTTTTATTCTTATATTTTATTCAAACACTCGTTAAAATTAATATATTAAATCCTTTTTTTAATTTTTATCATTATATTTTAATCTATCTAAAAAATATTAAAATTAATCTAATAAATCAATTATTCATCAACTAGAAAGAATCTAAATTCCAAATGCCAAAGGCTATGGTAGTGTTGGTCCTTTTGGTCATTGGGCCATCCCTCTTTTGTCGACATTGGAGAATGGGTCACATAATAAAAGGATGAGATATGATTGATGATGAGGAATATAATGCAACATGGTTGCCTTGACCTCTCCACAGTCATGCACCTCGTGGGGTGTGATATATTTTTTAAAAATAAATTGGCAATCCATATCAAAAAATTATTATCAATATACTAATTTGATTCAAAAAGTAATTTTTTTTCCGATAATTATAATGAGTCAAGAGCTCAAATACAAATAAAATAGTCTCTCAACTACATTTGTCATATAGTCTCCATGCTTTAGAAAAAAAGAAGAAGATTGCTTTTTATATAAATCTTTAATACGGAATTTAAAAAAATAATTTCTTAATTTTTTTCGATCATAATTTAATTAATTCGATATTCGAATTAAAATAAAAAAATAAACTCTAATTAAATTTGATGACTTTAATAATCGAATTCGAAGTACTAGTTCTCCTCGATCTTAGGACACAATTTCATTATTTAATTGTACCAACAAATTTGATTATCTTAAAACTTTTTTAAAATTGATAGATAATCATCGGAAGAATTGGTGTGCTCACATATACGCAAAACTTCTTGGAGTATTATGTTTAATTAATTTTTATCTTAATAAGGTTCTCATGAAATATAGATTGCCAAGATATTCTTCACTTTGATGAATCTAACTTAAATTTAAAGAGTTAATAAAAATATATTTTATTTAAATAAGGTATATGGTTTCTCCTATTTTATGATTTTTTGAATTTAAGATGTGCAGTTAAAAATAAATAATATATTTAAAATTTATATTTTTTACTTATTTTTACAAATTAAATATCTCTTTTTTTATTAGGTAATTAATTATTGAACGGCATGAGGCAGTCCAAACAGGAAAAAAACACAATACCATCTGTGTTAATATAAAATAGTTATATTCTCATTCATAGAGAGAAAGAAAAACTTGTACTTCATAAAATGCCAAGATTGATTTCAAAGTTTAAACTTTGTATCGGTCAAAAGATCCATACATGCTTAGTCGCAATTTCTCCATTCAAAAGCTTAGATAAATATGGATCCACATTAATCAGGTCACACTAACTCCTAAAAATTATAAGGACTAAATATTTTTCTCTCAGCTTATACTCAATAGCTCAAAATATATAGGAGTTCCATATTCAACCATGCACCATGGTCCAACTTTGTTTCATTTCAATAGTTTCATCAGTCAACAAGAATCAGGTCATGTATAATTTTATAATGTATAAATATTAATGTTTGATCATACGTAGGGCAAAGATTATGCATAATAAATTAAAATAGTTCATTCAACTTATAAATACGAATTTATGACTAGTGACTCATATTAATATCCTTATATATAAATATGAGTAAAAATGAATTATAGCTCTATTTGGAATGGCATAAAAGTAGACGTTAGCAACTAAGTCAACACATTAATTAAGATATTTAATAAGTACACTTAATATCAACGATAAAACTATTAAAATTTAGTATTTTGAAACACTTGCAAGATCAATATTTAGAGTAGTGATTAGAGTGTTAAAATTTATTTTTCAATATATCCTTAAAATATTTTATTATTATTGATTATTTGTATGAAACTAATTATTCTTTTATATCATATGATTCACTTTATGATTTATTATTATTCTATTAATTTATAAAAAAATTAGCTATTTATTAGTATTAACAAGTTAAAATAAAAAAATAAATTATTTAATTTAGAATGGATATAATAATGTAAATTATTTAAAATAATTATATATATATATATATATATATATATATATACATATGGACCGTGTATAATTTTGTAATGTAAAAATAGTAATATTTTTTAATTTTTTTTACCAATTTGCAGTAATGCTTAGAAACTTCCCGAAACATGCCAAATTGCATTAGAACAATAATTTAATGTTTTTTTCATTACTAGTAGAACTCTTCGTGTAATAAAATTACAAATTATTATTATTGGAATTAATAAATATGTCTCAAGGTATGAATTGTGTGACGATTCCAATGCGAAACATGAACGTCACAAAGAAATCAACGTGCTATTGATGGCCTTCACACTTCACAGACTACAAATCTAATAATATTAGAAAAAAAATATTACAACCTATAAAAAGACCAAAGCAACTTAATTTTATATTATACCTGCAATTGTATTAAATAGAATTATTGCCACAAACAATAGTACATTATTTACAATACCATATGTGGAGCACTTGAATCATGGGATATATAAATGAATGATACCTCATTCATGACAATTTATTTTCCTGTTAACAATAAATTTCTATGACAATAATAAATAACAATAATGCACACGTGTAATACATGCCATTGTTTATTTAATATTTTTTTTAAAACAAATATTACAATATTTGAAATCTTTATTTTCAAATCATTATTTTTCTCTGATTTGAATTTAATTTAATGATCTCTTTGCTCATTCCATATCAAGATTATTTATTTTTTATATTATACTTGGCATTGTTTTCATATTTTTATCCACTTTTATTCATGAAATTATTTTATTCTGCTCCAATTTTTATGTATTCATCTGTATTTTTTTTTCATTTGTATGTGTCCCATTAAATACATTTTTTTACATTTTTTTATTTTAATAGACTTCATTATCTTTTATGTTGAGACTTTATTATATGTCTATCCACCATGCAATAATGTTCTCAGTTTGACAGGGACTCATCCATTAATTTGTTCTCCAAAGCTTATTCTTCTCTCTTCATTTATATCACAAACCCCTCTCTCTCTCTCTCTCTCTCTCTCTCTCTCTCTCTCTCTCTCCTGTCAACGCCGGAACCAATCCAATAAAGAAGACTTCTTTTTGCTGTTTCTCTCGCATATCCTGATTGCAGAGGGCTAAAGGTAAGGCCTTTATGCTTTGCTCTATCGTCGATTTATGCACGATTTTTATCGAAAGATGTCATCTTTTTGCCATGGGTTTCTGGGGTTTTGCAATTCGCAAGTTGATTCCCATGGTTCAGTTCTGATTGCTTCCAGAAATTACTGGTTTTAAACTGTTTCTGGTTCTGAATAGCATGGGAAAGAACGAAAAAGGTCGGAGTTTCGTAATCTGCGGTTTCCTTTGATGTGTTTTGGGAGTATCGTCGTTGTCTTGATGTGTTTCGATTTGATTTTGTTTTGTTTAACAATTGAGAAGTTTGCGCCGGGCTTTTGGGCTTCTGATCGTTAAAGGAAGCCATGTATCAACGCTGGAGTTTCATTACTTGTGGATTTCTTTCTCAGCCTCTGTATCTGTCACTGATTTTTTTTTGGATTCAGAACTTTTGTGGTAGATGTAATATTAGGCCTTTTTTAACTTCTCAAGATTCATGAATTGGATGTCATCGCTACAAAAGAATGCTCTGTATTAAGTGATATTATTTATTGTTTTTCCTTAGAGGTATGATCACATCAAGTTCCTGTAAGCTGTTCTTAATGATGTTTGGTTGAATCCTGTTACTTTGCACCTCATCTTTAATTTCTATAATAATTCTCATTCTTTATTTTGCATATAGGCTAACATAACAAATATTCCTTATCAGTGGTCATCATTGATTCATTTTCTTCTTACTGTCTCACTGGTACTTGTTTCAAGTTAATGTAGAAAACTTCCACTGTAAAAGTTCCTATTTGAGATTATTGCATATGTGATCTTTGGAAAACTTCTTCTGATTTCAGTTTTTTGCTTTATTGATTGAATCCAGCATCATTTTCTGAAACTATTTGTGCTATTTGTTCACCAGGGTAGTTCAGGAATTATTGCTACTTAATCGAATACTTCACTTTCAGAGTTCCTGAAGTAAGGATACATGGGTTCAGAAGGGCCTTCAGTAGTGACAATCCATGTGACTGGGTTTAAGAAGTTCCATGGGGTGTCTGAGAATCCAACTGAGACCATTGTTACAAATCTGAAACAGTTCATGCAAAAGAAAGGATTGCCAAAAGGTCTTGTTCTTGGGAGCTGCAATATTCTTGAGACTGCGGGCGAGGGAGCACTTATTCCACTTTATAATGTATTTGAAAGTGCTGTCTCTGGGAGGGACAATGAATCATCAAACACAGGAGAAGTTATCTTGGTATAATGCTTGTCCTATTGTGTTCTTAACCTTTCAGCAACTTGGATTTTGTTATTTCATGTCTTAAGAGATGTGTTTAACTTAATTAACTGAGCATCTTAAATGGCATTTTTTCTTACCATTTCTAACCCATTTTCTCGCTTTTGTTTGGGAATGCTAACCATTTTAATAATTTTAACATCCAAAATATGTTTATATGACCAAATAATGTATGTATTTTGAATATTACCTTCTGGATGTTTTTTTCTGAAATCTTGTGATGTCTATGAATTGCTATAAACAGGAAACTAGAACTAGTTCTGGAAATAACTATGTATCTTATGGCCCTTGGACGGAAATGGCTCATTAGGCAATAATCTTGTTATGGATGTAACAAACTTAGCCGAACATGGTTATGATGTTTGAGTCAGTAGACACTCAGAACATGAAATTCGATTTTTGGCAATATGTCATACACATATAAACCTGCATCTTGGTGGAGATATTGCTCAAGTTATCAGAGCATTGTTAGTCTTCTACTCTATGTTTTTGCCAAAAAAATTTTTACTGATATACTTTGTTATCCATTATTAGCAAAGTTCTATCATTTGTTTTCTCCTGAAGCTTTGGAATTTTCTCATAAGCAAGCATCTAAAATCGGAATTTGGTTTGAACCTATCAACCTAAGCAATTATCACTATTCTTACCAACCCAATAGATATTAGTAATATTTTTCTTCACTTAATTTTTTTCTACTTAATTTAATTCCATTGAGTGTATTATTTTGGAGGGATTTGTATAACATTTTATCTGCATTCTAATCTTGCCTTCCGATACACATTTCTGTCCGTATAACATTTCCTGCATATTTTAGCTTCATTTTGGAGTCAACAGTGGGGCTTCAAGGTTTGCCATTGAGAGTCAAGCAGTCAATGAGGCTACCTTCCGTTGTCCAGATGAGTTAGGATGGAAGCCTCAGGTTAGATTACCCGCTTAAATATAACTCTATATAGTACTGGATGATTTTTTTCTATGTTTCTGGGCAAAACGTTTCATTTCTGATCTTGCAGAGAGTTCCGATTGTTGCTTCTGATGGAAGTGTATCACGAGTTCGAGAGGTATGCCAATTTTCCTTTTGATGTTCACATATGTTATGGTTTCAAACTTTCAAGGTTGTACACATTATTGTCTTTAAAGAAGTTTGTTTTTATCATGTCAGCCATTCTAAAAAATTTCCTCACCCAAGTTCATTTAAGTAGCTTCTGTTCCTGTCTTAATCGTCACTATTTGACAAATTGGTAGAGATCAGGAGTGACATCCCTTTGATATATACACTGCACAACATACACAGATGATGTATACCCTTTGCTTCTAATTTGTGATGTAGCATCCATTTCTTATTTTTCTATACTTTCCCATTATTTCCTTTTGTCTTTTTTTTGCTTCAGCCTTTGAAAGGAGCTACTGCTTGTGCCACATCAATGTTAATTTACTATACCAATTTTCTAAAAAGCATACTAATATTTTATATTTGACGTATGTGGCTTATCATGTAGTTTATACCTAAAGTTTACCCTTTAGGGATATGTTATCCAGAAATTATCCTTATTACTTTTATCATGTCTGCAGCTTATCATATATGCTTGTTTTCTTTCTTCATTCTAATCCTTGTAGCTGAACTGGTTAACTTGCATTTTTATCTTTATAAATTCTAACAACATGAGTTAAAACTTCCAGAGAATATCAATTTAAAACTAATTATGTTTCGTGAACTTACCAGACCGCACTTCCGGTTGACGATATTGTCAAGTCCCTCACGAAGATAGGGTATGATGTGATGCCTTCAGATGATGCGGGAAGATTCGTTTGCAACTACGTCTACTATCATTCTCTCCGTTTCGCCGAGAAGAATGGGATAAAATCTCTATTTGTGCATTTTCCCCTCTTCTTGACAATTGATGAAGCTACACAGATGGAGTTTGTTGCCTCCCTTCTGGAGGTTCTTGTTTCCTTGCACTGATACCTGCTCTCCTGGTCATTGTGCGAAGGAGTGCGCCAGTCAAGCTCGTCGCTTGTCGTAAATCAAATGATGCCTATTTATCTTGATAGTTTAGAACTTTATTCGCCACAAAATGAGAGATCATCATATGGCACAAGCAACCTGGTGAGCATAATCGTAGTGTTTGTGAAGAGAGATGCTAAAAAATGGGTGTAAAGTTGCTTGTGTGGTGTTCTTGATTTAGTTCTTGTAATAAGACATGGGTCCTATAAAGAAACTCTACATTCTTGCAATAAGTTTGCTCAAATGTAACTCTGATGCCTGATGATATTACATGCATGGTGGTGTGGTAGTGGCAAATAACTTCTACTACTAATTGGATTGCATACCAATGATTTTCTATATTTTCCTTGTAATTTATTTTTTTAACGGCTATTTCCTTTTACAATCTTGAAGTTATAAATCATGGTAGAAAGAAAAATAATCTTAAGACCTTCTTTAGGATCCCTTATATATATAAAGAAATGAACACTTAATTAGTAAAGGTGTATCCTAGAGATTACGGGAGTTAATAGTTTCGAGTTCGATTTTTGCGGTCGCCAATTTGATCAAAGGGATATTATTTTGCTCTTTACTTCGACTATAAATTAGTCATGTGCTACTGTATATCGGGGCCCAACGGATATCAAAAGATAAATATATAGAGAGATATCCTGATTATAAGTCTTTTAAATGTGTGAAACTCATTGTAAGGTATAATTACAATACTATTTTATATTGTTTTCTTTACATTTGGTCAATGTCTAGACAAGGTCAATATATTTAGAGTTTAGTTTCCTCTCTATTTTATGAGATATGAATTATCTGATCAAGTTTGATTTTTCCTATCACAATCAGATAGGAAAAACCTGTTAAGTGATAACTTCCAAATTCTTAATTCAATTTAAACAAAAAAAAGACAGTAAAAGATAATACTTATATAAGGACAACTAAAAGGTTTGCCCCTAATTAAGCAAAAATAACTAAGTTAGATATGTTTTTTTATTAAAGTTTTAGTATATATCTTGTTTCTATTTTTAAAATTATAAACTTGGACCTTCTCATTTTTTTATGAGTATGCCCATGCATCTATGAGTATTACCATCTACTTTGAGCAAAACATATTCTAAGTTCAAGTCTAAAAGAAGTCAACAAACGCATTCCCACTTTTCATTCAATTAATAACTAAGGTGTCACTGTTTTTTTTTTTACTATTCTAGTTTAAATATCAGTTATTCATTGTTATTTTCATACACAAGGAAAAAAATTAATTTTTTTTAATGATCTTCTAACTTCAAATTAGTCAGATACTAATAGACTTGAACGCCCGAGACTTCGAGTGGGTTTATGTATACATATATATATATATATATATATATATATATGTATACATATATACTGATGATATTTCTTTACTTGTGTGAAACTCATCAATAATATTTTATAATTTTTCTTTAATTTGGTCAATATCTAGACAAGGTCAACATATCTAGAGTGTAGTTTCTCCTCTATTTTATGAGATGATCAAGTTTGATTTTTCCTATCACAAGCAACTACGAAAAATCTGGTAATGATAACTTTCAAATTCTTAATTCAATTTAAACAAAATAAAGACAGTAAAATATAATAATTATATAAGTTTAAATAAAAGGTATGCCCCTAAATAAGCAAAGAAAACTTAGTTAGATATTTTTTATTAAAGTTTTATTATATATGTTGTTTCTATATTTTAAACTTGGCCCTCCTTGTTCTTTTATGAGTATGTCCATGCATCTATAAAAACTGTTAAATATTACCATCTATTTTGAGCAAAACATATTCTAAATTCAAGTCTAAAAGAAGTCAACAAACGCATTCCCACTTTTCATTAAATTAATAACTAAGGTGTCATTAATTTTACTTTACTTTATTTAGCTTAAATATCAATTATTCATTGTTAGTTTTATACTTAAGGAAAAAAAATTAAAAAAACTTTTGCAATGATCCCCTGACTATAAAAAATTTTAAAAAAACTTTTGCAATGATCCTCTGACTAACTTATATGTAGGCATTTCTTGACTTCCATCTCATCATATAAATGATAAATAATATACTTTTTAAATGGTTTCATGATCTATCATCTTCTTTTGGTTGAGAATTTTTTTATATATAGTTTGAACATAGGACTCCCCCTTCATCAATGATTTGATATAATGGATTTGGTAGAATTAATGGACACAAAGGTGGCATGGGGTACTCCATGCCAACCCCACCATACAAATTATTGAACTTGGTTGGAGTGTGATCTTATCCTTCTCATTCATCATACATTGCATTCGTTCTTCAAAAAAGAAGACCACATATGACTATCATTTTTTTAATGATGGACGTGACCTTATACTTTTCAGAAGAGATTATTAATTTTGCTTTCAAAACCTTCCAAAAAGTTAACTAAAAGTTTCACATATTTTTTCCAATTACATAAAACATGAAATTGTTTTTCATGAATATATATATATATATATATATATATATATATAACGTTTTTTCAACTATAACTTTTATTGTTTAATCTTAAATTATAAATTTTTAATTTTAATAATCAAACTATCTTGATTGATCCCTCCTTCAAGTTACATCTAAAAATCTATTTATTTTTTTATATAGAGAAAAATATATTCATGACATTTCAAAATTAGTTAAAAACATTGTTAAATATTTTCCACACTTACTTTGTCATTTTAAAATATTTTTAAATAATAAAAAATAACTATAAAATGATATTTTATAATTATTGAAAAATAAGTTGATTTTTTGATGAAATTTGATTAAAGGATTTAATTAAAAAAATGGGTTAAAATTGGGTACCAAAATTTATAACTTTATAGTTTATGGTTAAGCACGAAAAAAGAATTATAATCGAAGATGATATAAAAAAAATAACCCCAAAATATTTATCTATCATTTTCACAATTCATCATAATATATTCAATCATATTATACCAAAATGTTACCTACATGTCAACCATGCGCCAATTAATTAAGTGCTATAAGAGCAAGTTTAGAATCCCCACATAAAACTATAAACGAGGCAACTTGTCATTATTAAAGTCTTGAGATAATAAATCTCCAACTCAGACTTTGGCTTATGAAAGTAAACGGTAATCTAACAAAGTTTCTTGCAAATTTGTCAACAATCTTATTTAATGTCGAAAATTCTCAAGTTTATTTTTAATATCACGAAATACCGGAAAAATTTACTTTTAATGTCATAATAATGTTGTTTTAGATACTTTTTCCCGAACTTTAAAAAATTTAGAGCATGTTTAGCTAAGCTTATATAAATAAATTTAAAAAAATCTTCATATTGATAACAAAAAAAATATACTTATAAGTTATTAGGTAATTACTTATAAGTTAAAAAAAAAATAAGCATGTCCCCCTACTTATTTTTAAAATTATTGACTTATTAATTTTAACCAACTATATTACTCCTTTATTCATATTTTTTATATTATTATCATATAACTCTAAGAGTATATTAGTCAATATTTATTTTAACAAACATTACAACTACTTATTGATATTATCAGCACTTTTATTCAAATATGTAATTATTTATATTTTAAAATAAGTATCAGCACTTAAAATGCTTATCAACATTAGTGCTTATCAGATATTTTTTTATCAGGCCCTTAATGATGTTAGATAGCATCTAGTAACTTATTGATAATATTATTTTAACTGATCAAAATATAAGATATTGAAAGTCTTACTCATGATTTAAAACGATACGAATTAATCATGTTAATAATCAAATAATTAAAAAATAATATACTCATTGAATTTTCGGACAAATAAATATTACAATTATTTGAGATAAAGGAAGACTTATAATTTCTAACGGCAATGATGCACAAACAACACATACTGTTTATTCCAATGAATCAATAAATTAAATTTCAGAATAAATTCAACCTCAAAACATTTGATAATTGCAAGTAAATTATGATGAATATTTTCCACATTTTTAAACGCATATAAAACATTTATGTTTACAAACTTATTTATTCAATTTTATTATCATTTAGAGGCCATTTGAAACGATATTTTTTTCATACTTCTCTTTTAATAATAGTATTTTGAACTACCAACAAATTATTAATTAACTCAAAATTCAAATTCTGAAAGGTTGTTGTTCACGCGTCCTTCAAAAATATTAATTACAAAATATTTAAACTTATTTATCTCAAAATTATTAATTCAGTTCTTTATAAAAAATTAAAAAAATTTACCATTCACGCGTCCTCGCTGACCTTAGAACCCAAAAAAAACCTCCCAATTCCCCAAATTGCCCTCTCTCTCAACCCCATCCGCTCCCGTACGCGCCTCCAGATCTAATCCAACGGCCACCACGAACCCGGCGGGCGAGATCTCGGCCGTCGAGCCGTTGCATCGGACGGCCGACGCCACCGACGGCGTTGACCTCGAAACCTTCCAGACAACGGCTCCCGAGGGGCATTACCGCCATTTCGAGGCCTCCGCGGCCAAACGAACCGGTTCCACCGGCACGTGTCGAATTGGGCTCCTCGCGCCGTCCCGTGCACGCCAACGGCATCCACGCGCACGTGCCGGTCGCCGCCGGTTGCCCGCCCACGAGGGCGACCTTTTCGTAAATAACATAACACATCACGAAAAGTTATTTATATTTTTTTTTCTCGGACAATTCGATTAAAAACTCCACCCAAAAAAAAAAAAATAAAAAAGAGAAGACAAGACGATAAGATCTAAGCGGAAGGACGACTGCGAGAAGAGGAATCGCCGAAAGGGAGTTCTTTTGCTTGTGAATTCGTCGGATTTTGATCCGTATTTGGATTGCTCGGCTCGCGCTGGTTCGATCGGTACCGGAAAGGAGGCGTCTTTGGGAACGGAGGAGGAAGGAGAAGAAAGAAGATGGTGGCCGAAGCGGAGGTGATCCATCAGAGCATCGCCATGCTGGACGTGCAGTACCGATGCATCGCAAAGGGGGCCGAGGAGGCGGCGGAGGCCGCGCCGCCCTCGTCGCCGGTGTTTCGGAGGGATCCGGAGGCGGCTGGCCAGTCGGGCGTTGATGTTTCAGAGCTGGTGAGTTAATTTTAAGGGTTTACCTGATAACTGGATCTAGGTTTCTTTTTTCATTGTAATTGATCGTGTATGTGCATGATGGATGGAATTATTGTTCTTTGATGTGTGCCTCGTATGAACTGAGATCAGGATAACGTGAATTATGAATGTTTATAATTGATCATTACAGAAAAGTAACATGAAAAGGAAGAAAATTGGACAATTATTGGGCTCATACAACATGGAATAGTTGGAAAGTGATCAATTATGTTAGCTTTTGTGGGTAAACTTTGATGCTGGAACTAATTAAGTTTGTTCTTTGTGAATTATTGTCCTTGGTCTTCGTGGCTGCTTGCAGTATAAATCTCTTTGCCTTAGAAAAATGGGGGTATTTTCTGTGGTTGGAGCTGAATTTTTTATGACTGTGGCTCTAAGACTTTACCATAGTGAAAAATGAAACCGAAAGGATGTAATGCTGTTATTTACTTTGTCTCTATTTCATAGTTGTGTAGTTTGTTTAATTATTTTGCTGTTCGTAATTTGTTGTTTACTAGGCTTTTTCGATTATGATTTCTTCTTTTGTTTCTATGTCCATATGGAAACAAAGATAAAATGATGATACATTTCAATCATTAAGGTGATTAGCACTCTTTGTTCCAATTGTATGGTACCTCATTTTTTTCATGGACATCATGAGAAGTGAAACATTTGTGACGTTTCTAGCGCCATTGGCACCATCATTGTACCAGGCATTCATATCTCAGCATTATCTATATTGTTATCTTGAATGTTCTTATTTCTGGGTCTATGTCATTGTATTATATACATTTCAAATGTTTTTTTTTTTTGCTTCTGTAGCAACAACACCAAGTGAAACATTTTCTGCTTTTGTTCATCAGGATTTGAGAGAATCTGGTTCCATCTCAGATATGTCTGCCAAATTGCTCCACTTTGTTCCTAGCATTCGTTCTGGTAGCTATGCTAGCATTGGGCCACGGAGATACATGGAAGATGAACATATACGTCTGGATGATCTTTCAGCACATTTGGGCTCTTTGCTCAGGTGTCCATTTCCCAGCGCTTTCTACGGGGTAAGTAAATGGTCCTACTGTTGATTGACATGTGCTTCATATTAAATTATTAATTCTTAGCAAAATGAAGAAATTTTATTTTATCAGGTTTTCGATGGTCATGGAGGTCCCGAGGCTGCAGCGTATATTAAGAGACATGCAATCAGGCTTTTGTTTGAAGATGTTGAATTCCCACAGGCATCTGAACCTGATGAAAGTTTCTTGGAAGCTGTTGAGAGTTCCATCCAGACTTCATTCCTTTCTGCTGACCTTGCCTTGGCTGAGGATGGTTCCATAAGTAGTTCTTCTGGGACTACAGCACTCACAGCCTTAATTTTTGGGAGGTAAACATTACAGAAAATGTTGTACAGTGTTAGTTATCTTTTCATAATTGTGATGCTGCATGTTCTCTTTTTTTTTCATCCTGATCGTCAAAGCTTTGGATTAGTTATGCCTATTCTTTTCAGCATTTTAGTGCTAACAATATCTTGATTCTGCCCCCTTATTGTATGCAGATTTCTCTTGGTAGCAAATGCTGGTGATTGCCGAGCTGTTTTATGCAGGAATGGTGAAGCAGTGGATATGTCACAAGATCATCGACCCACTTACACAGCTGAGCGTCAGAGGGTTGAGCAATCTGGGGGCTATCTTGAAGATGGCTACCTGAACGGCATCCTCTCTGTCACCCGAGCACTTGGCGACTGGGACATGAAATTGCCAATTGGCTCCAGGTCGCCCCTCATTGCAGAACCCGAGTTCAGGCAAGCTGTTTTGACAGAGGATGACGAATTTCTCATCATCGCTTGCGATGGTGTTTGGGATGTAATGACCAGTCAGCATGCTGTTAGTATTGTTCGCAAGGGTCTCAGGCGGCATGATGACCCCGAGCAATGTGCTAGGGAGCTCGTCCTGGAGGCACTGCGGCTCAACACGTTTGACAATCTCACAGTTATCGTGGTCTGCTTTAACAATGAAAATCACTATTCCCCGCCACCTCCCAGATTTAGGTGCTGCAAGAGCATTTCAGCTGAGGCCCTTTGCAATATCAAGAGCTGGTTGAAGAATGATAGTAGCAGCTGAGACGCAGTAGAAGGGTGTTTGCTGTACATAAATAGATGAAATCATGAAAAAAAACTATTAATCTCACCATCACTTGTTTATTTCTTAATGAGAGCATCAGATGCAGTTTTGTAGCCTATCATATTGTTTTTTGGTATGGGGGGAGGAGGATTGTCTGTACATACATTGAGGTCGGTGGCTGGTGTATTAATGTGGTCCATTACTTAGAGCCCCATTATGGGTCAATACTTCTGTACATTGGTAGGTTCAGATGCTATTTATATCTTTTTAATGATACTGATCTAGTAATCTTGTTCATTGTTATAATGTTGTGTCCTTGTGCTAAAATATTACTGTTATATGTCTGGCAAATAAAGTTGCTGATAGCTGCCAGAAGCAATAATTCTGCACCTGATGCATATTCTATCTATCAAAAGAGGAAATCAGTAGTTAAGATTGTTAGACATCTTGCATTAATGATGATGCAGGCTTTTGATTTTTATATGACCATTCTAATACTCAAAGAAAAGAAAAAACATGTTCCCAGTGGTTGTACAAATTGGCCTTTTTATTTTTCTTTTTCTTGGTTGTTGGATCAAAATCTAATCTGTTAAAAAAAATGTAATATTTCATGTGATCAATGTTAAGCTTTCGTAATCATTATAGTCTGTTTGATATGCAATTTATAGAAGTGCTAACTTGACTGACCTAAGAATTGGCTCTCAGTGGATACTAAAGAAAAGTAAAAGAAATGAGTGGAAACCATTACATGGAGGGAAACGGCTGAGTAGTTGCTCGGCTCCATTTATTTGACCAAGTTGTTGATGACTTTGAGTGACCAAGTGCTCCAAGTCTTCTGAGGTCATTTCAAAATATCAATTAAATTGTTATAATAACTCATAGGGTCACATTTCATTATTAGAAGCTTCCTATCCATATGAGAAAAATATAACATATAATATAATTCACTACAAAAATTGGGTTTATCCAATTGAAGTCACTAGCCAAATCATATGAAGGATTGCCACAGATGCAACCAAAGAAATAAGAATTTTTTTTATCTACCAGTAAACTCAAAGTGCCTAACTCATTAACTACTCACCTTACATTCAGAACTACCAGCAAACTCCTTGAACTTTTCTACTTCAAACATCATGAACTTGATCTTTCACCTTTTGCACAGCAAGGGCCTTAATTAGAGAGCATCCATCTTTCAATCATGGCCCTTTTAGTGCACTGGTACGATTGCTTCATCCTGTCCATTATTGTTGGTGCTTGCCTGGCCTCCATATGGACGATACGGAAGAGCGAGCGCCGCAGAACTCCGCAGAGCAGTACCCAGTATGAGAGCTTGCTGGAGGTCGCTGCGAGGAACGGTCGAGCCGAGCTCGCGGCGGCATCCGAAAGCAGCGGTCATGTAATTGCGGACCGGCTTTGGATGAGCTGCTGGTCCGGGGTTCATCCTGCCTGGTTGCTTCTGTTCAGGTTCATTGTGGTGCTGGCCATGGCCGGGATCCTGAGTTCAGACATCTTTGCCTACGATTTCAGCATCTTCATGTACTACACAGAGTACGTAAATGATAGCAGCCATTAACTGCTGTAATCAGTTGCTTCTTTCATCCTAAGCATGCTATCATATCCACTTTACTTTCTAACGTAGTAGTGATAATTACATTGTTGTTTGATACACATAATTGGATTGAATGATCTGAATTTTGTCTAATGATAAGTTTATGTATATATACACATAAGTTTCCAAGATCACATATATATTTCAAAACCTGAAACGTTTCAGATTTGCTTGTTTCTTAGTTAATTTCATAATGCAAAGAAATGTGTCTCATGAGCAAAGTTCTTGTCTAATGATATCTTTGAGAAATATATATATATATATATATATATATANGGCCGCTTCCAAACTCTCGCCGCCGGCGGACGTAGCCCTCGCCAGGAGATCCACCGGCGATAGCCATGACGGCGGAGGGGCTGGACTACTGGACGCGGTGGCAGGTGTTCGTGTGCGCGGTGATCGTGGTCGCCCCGGCGGTCGCCGCGGCCGCCGCTCTCGCGAGGGCGAGGAGGCGGCGGTCGGCGCCGGAGCTGCTGCTGGGCGCCTCGGAGGACCTCTGGGTCCCCTGCTGGCGCCGGGTGCACCCGCGCTGGCTGCTTGCCTACCGGGGCCTCGTATTCGTCGGCATGGCGTCCCTGCTGGCGCGGATGGTCGCCCTCAACGGATTGGGAGAGTTCTACTTCTACACGCAGTGAGGAACCATTTCATTCGCTTTTGTTGATCTTTCGAGTAGTTTATGCTTCGTTTCATTCATAAAGATACAATTTTTTAGGCATAGATGTGAAGGGAAGCACATGACATTGGATTAAACAGCCAATTGAGAAAAAAAAAGATTGGATCTTTGTGAAATTTGACACTGCAAAAATCTAAAGATACGATTTTTACACGCAGTGAGAAACCATTTCATTCGTTTCATTCATAAAGATACGATTTTTTTTAGGCATAGATGGGAAGGGAAGCACATGACATTGAATCAAACAGCTAATTAAGTAAATCGAGTAGAGAAAAAAAAAAGATTGGATCTTTGTGAAATTTGACGCTGCAAAAATCTACTTTTTCCAACCATTATTAATTGGTCCATGAATTTATATATTCAACTGCACTGTGTGTCACTCATGCTCTGGTTTGAAGCCAAATTTGGATTCCTGTATTGATCATATCACCTTGATGAATGATTTTGCAGGTGGACATTCGCATTGGTCATCGTTTATTTTGGGGTATGTTCATGCTTTGAAGTGCTTATTTCCCTGATTCTTAACAGAAACATGCACTGTGTTCTGACCTTGTTGGTGTCCCATGTAGATAGCAACAGTCATATCAGCTCGTGGATGTTGGAGTTATTCGAAGAAATATGTCGTGGAGATTGAGGAGGCCAATGGATTCCTGAATTCAGACATTGAACAGAATGGTCCTGAGAGCTTAACAATCGGACTGAACAAGGATAGGGACACTATCAGGTTGCAAGATGATTCTGAGCAGGAAAGAAATGAAGGGAATGTTGGATTTTGGGGGTATGCCATGCTCATCATTTATCAGGTATGTGTTATTTTTTGTGTATCAGTAGCATGTCTTGTTTAAAAGGCTTAATGTTCTCTGCTGAAACTGTAGAACCAACTCTAGTTAATCCATTTATCTTCAGACTTGTGCAGGTGCTGTGATACTGACTGATGTCGTCTTTTGGGCTGTTCTGGTGCCATTTTTGAAGTCCAACCATTTCACTGTTAATCTGGTAAGTGGTCTAATAGTCGCAGAAATTATTTGAATTTTTTCATCTTGTTTTTCTCATTGTTCCACTCATGGAAATCAGGAAATGTGTTAACTGTGCAAACAACATTAGCTTATTATATGAAATTGATTAGTGCATGTTTGTATGATTCTATGGATGAACAAATCCTCTTTCTAATTGTACATCAAATACACCTTACTTTCTGCATCTCTCTTTTCTTAGCTTCAGTTAATAATTAAATCAAGTCATAGCAAAACTCTGTTAACCTTCACCCATTTCCCGTCTTAAAACTAGGCTTCTATGAGTTGCTAATATGAACTCTCCTAAAATGAACAGATTATGAGCTGCATGCACTCTCTGAACGCAGTGTTCCTCCTTTTCGACACTGCCCTCAACAACCTGGTAAGCATTTCCTAGTAGAAGAAAATCCTCAAATTGTTCTGCATTGTAGCACAGATTGATCATTGCACTCTTTTTCTCCTTCCACCAGCCTCTTCCATGGTTTGGGATGGCATACTTTGTCCTGTGGAGTTGCATCTATGTTACTTTCCAATGGATCCTCCATGCTTGTGGATTTTCCTGGTATGAGTTCACATTTTAAACAGAATTTTCAAAGTCTGTAAATTCCTCTCTCTAGTGATGTCACTTGCAAAGTCCATTCTTAAGATGCAATTTGATGTGATAATTTTGGTCATATATAATTACTGTCAATAATTGATGCATCTCCAGGTGGCCTTACCCATTTTTGGAGCTTGGAACTCCATGGGCAGTCGCATGGTACAAATCTCACCTTGCACTCATCCTCACTATAAGAGATGTCATAATGCTTATAGTCTCCATTCCAAATTTCTAGGTACATCTGCATGGCATTGGTCCACATTCCATGTTTTGGGTTCTACTGGCTGGTTGTAAGAGCCAAGAACAAGTTTTTGCCGAGATTGTTTCCCAATGCCTACTTGAGGTCGTATTAACACAAGTTTTCACTTCAGCAAGCTGAGACCAGAGAGTGGCAGGGAATACAGATTCGCATCCTCATCCGACGTTTGTTAAAATGTTGAATGATTTCACATCACCATACCAGGAACAATTTTTCTAGTGTACAGCTCGCATAATAGAAAATCTGCATCGGGGACTCATTTGGCTTACTGTAGCCATTGAGAATGATAAAAATTGGAGCAGGAAGAACTCATTTGTATAAATGTCCCAACAGGTTTGATCCATGTTTTCTATTTCTATTGCTTGATAGGTAAATTCAAGGCAAAGACAAATATACAAACCGAGGGTTGAACAGGTGAGAAAAAAGATCGTATGATCTGTTATAAAAAATGTCAGTTGAGTTTTCTTGAAGATCCATTTTAGGACCTAGTAAATTCTTCAAAGAAATATTAATACTATTTTTTTAGTTCCTTTTTCTTTACATTTAGATTGTGATGAATAGATTTTAGAGTTGTCTTCTTCACTGCTAATTGTCATATTTAGATATATGAATGTCTAACAACATAGGAAACAAGTAAATAAATCAGCAGGCCAAGGAAATGTCATATAATTTACTGTTGAACCAAAAAGGTTTAACAGGTAAACTGTCATATAATTCACAAGGTCTACGAAAATCATTAAAGGTTAATTGGCCTGATGTAAGGAAATGTTGAACTATGCAGATCAAAAGCAATCCAAACTGAAAAAAAAAAACAGCAGGCCACCATTTGCTCTGCTTATAATGAAAGCCAATAACTATAAGAACAGAATGAAAGCCAAAGTGACGAGAATCAAGGACACATTTAGCACTTGGATGGATAAGTACCAAAGAGATATCTGAATATTATATTTACGGGATACTCATATAAGTACTATGAGGAAAAAGTAAGGCATACTAACAGACTATTCTAAGGCACTAACTAGTTAGTTTTTTTAATAAAAATATTTCTTTAAATTGATTTAAGAACATATGAATGAAACAAACCGTTGGGTTATGATGATTGCCGGTGAGTGCGATTATAGTACCAACAAATGTTTAAAACAATGAGAAAATTGTTCAAGGACAAAGGGTCGAACATAAGGTGTTGGAACATCTATGGCCTCTCGGAAAATTATAATAAAGGTTTGATGACTGTAAATCAGACCAACAAGAACCGTAAAGACCTAGAAACAATATGATGTAATGACAAATGAATCCTAGTTGATGGATGTGGCACAGAAGATCAGCCAGAACTATTAAAAGATGCTCTATCACATTTCGAATTATGGATGACAGGTCTTCCATATAATCTATGAAAAAACTGGAATAAAGAGAGGAAAATATGAAGACAGCAATAATAAAGATGGATCATGTGGATGAAGTAAATGCTCTGGAACTAAAGTGCAAAAGTTAGATAGATAATGACAGAAAAGAACACTAGGCAAAGTTTACTTGGCACGAGGAGAAAAAATAGGGTAAAATAATTGATCTTACTACTCAAAGTCTTCAAATTACTTTCAAATCATAATGAAAGGAGAATATCCTCTCCTGGGATAGACATGTTAATAATACAATGACGGTGTTTTAGAGTCAAAATATTATAGAAGGATTGCAGATTAGAAAATTGGATATATTACATATAAGTTCATATTTTCAATTATTCAATCCAATCTCGCCTCCTACACTATAAGATAATAATAGTATGATTAAAATTACAGGAAAAATGAACTGTTCAGTTCCAATATTTAGTTCTTCGCAATGATAGATGTCACAATTGACGCATGCGTATTCCAACAATTCTAGGATTCCTATAAGAACTAATTAACTAGTGGCACATGCAACTTGAAGCAAAAATAAATGTTGTCACAACAATAACCATCAATCGATCAACAGAGGAAGTAATTGAGAATTCCAAAATAAATTCAAAATTAGAGATTGTAGCATGTCATCGATCCATCTACAAACGAAAATTGCATTTAAATAGACTGCAAAAATCTCAAAGTTCTCAACTTTACGCTCCAAACATTAACGAATTAACCAAGGCAACTCCATAACCGAAGAGACCAAAAGAAAGGTTCACCTTTCTAATCTCCACCGGCCTTCTGGTAGACATAAGTGAGGCCGCACTTACCGCAATAATGGCGGTCGAAGTGGTTGGCCATGAAGGTCCCAGCACCGCACTCGGCGTTGGGGCACTCCTTGCGGAGGCGGGTGACCTTGCCGGAGTCATCGACCTTGTAGAACTGGAGGACGGCGAGCTTTACCTTCTTCTTCTTGTGCTTGATCTTCTTCGGCTTGGTGAAGACCTTCTTCTTGCGCTTCTTCGCGCCACCGCGGAGGCGAAGGACGAGATGGAGGGTGGACTCCTTCTGGATGTTGTAGTCGGCAAGGGTGCGCCCGTCTTCAAGCTGCTTGCCGGCGAAGATGAGCCGCTGCTGGTCCGGCGGGATGCCCTCCTTGTCCTGGATCTTCGCCTTGACGTTGTCGATGGTGTCGGACGACTCCACCTCGAGGGTGATCGTCTTGCCCGTGAGGGTCTTCACTTTGCGGAGGCGGGTGACCTTGCCGGAGTCATCGACCTTGTAGAACTGGAGGACGGCGAGCTTCACCTTCTTCTTCTTGTGCTTGATCTTCTTCGGCTTGGTGAAGACCTTCTTCTTGCGCTTCTTCGCGCCACCGCGGAGGCGAAGGACGAGATGGAGGGTGGACTCCTTCTGGATGTTGTAGTCGGCAAGGGTGCGCCCGTCTTCAAGCTGCTTGCCGGCGAAGATGAGCCGCTGCTGGTCCGGCGGGATGCCCTCCTTGTCCTGGATCTTCGCCTTGACGTTGTCGATGGTGTCGGACGACTCCACCTCGAGGGTGATCGTCTTGCCCGTGAGGGTCTTCACAAAGATCTGCATCTTTCCGGCGACGCCAACGGACGGCGACGCTGCCAATACAAGTAAACTTACCCTGTGGCGCCGGCGACGAACGAGAGAGCGCTAGGGTTTTGCCATCGGTGCGGAGGACTATTTATATACTCTTGCTTCTATGGGCCTTGGGCCGCAATATACTGTGGGCTTTAATTTATTGTTTTATGTACATATCAAACTCATTGCCATATTAATTAATTGAAATTGCGAAGGAAAATATATGTGAATCAGGTTGAATAGAATTTGAAATAAAATTTGATCTGACTCAAAAATAATAATATCAGATCGAATTAAATTAAATTTAAATAAAAATAAAATAAAATTCGATCCAATTCACCCTGAAATATTTCGAGTTGCGTCGAATCGGGTCATTAGGTTGAACTATTAAATTTTTTAACATCAATTTTTTTCATATATCTTATGAATAAAAATATTATAAAATAAAATAAATAAAACTAATGATAAAAAAAATCTTGAAACTATTAAAATATAAGTACTTTTAATATTAATTCATATTTTTTATTATATTAATATTATAATTTTAAATTATTTGAATCGAGTTTTGGATTATTGGATAATTAAACATTCAATCCGTTATTCGATCCAAAATTAATCGGATCGAATCGAATTTGACCCGATTCAAGGTAGTGAGCCGACCAGACCCAAAAATAATTGGATCGAGTCGGATTGACCAGGTTGATTGGATCGGATCAAACACATGCTCACCCCTACACATGATTTTTTTGTTATTATTATTTATCAAGGTTGTTTTTTATTTATTTAAATGATTAGTTTGGATAAAAACAAATTTTTAGTTCATTAATATTTATAAACCCATGAATGGTCGGTTTCAACGACCTAACTTGATCACCTTGTAAATATTAATCAACGAGCTATAACATTATGGCTCATGAGCAACTCAACAACTTGATCACCTTGTAAGTATTAGAACCATATAACAGAATGTCGAAGACGCTAAGGGTGTGTTTGGTTGGAGCTATCTTTGTAAGATTCTTTGAAATATATAGAGGAATATTATATTCCTATGTTTGGATTGATTAACTAAGTAATCTAGTTGAGAATCATACATTCCTCTTAGAATGAGATTCCACCAAATCAAAGGAATATCATTCTCCTTAAAAAGTGTGGTAATCTTTTAGATTACCATGCATTATAAATTATATTTTTTTTAAAAAAAATTATCACCTCTAAATAAATTGTATAAACTTTTCACTCTCTCT